>MJUU01056708.1:1693-32630 GCA_002080025.1 Modiolus philippinarum | reverse complement strand
GGGGGGGGCTGGTATTTTTTAGGAAAAAAAATTCTTGCCCACATTTTTGCCCCAAAAAATTTCTGACCAGCACCTGGGTTGAAAAATATAATCTGGCTCTGACTTTGTCCATTAGAAAAAAAGCTTGACTCAACAAAATTTTCTAGCATAGTATGTAGCGGGAAAAAAATAATCCGGCTCGGGTAAACCCCCCCCCGAAAATCAAATGGTCCGTGCCTAAATGCCTAAAATAGGAGGAAGATACTAGTTTCTAGAAAATAATAAAAACACATGTGGAGAAAAATAACCCTGTGTCATCCTTATTTTTAGTCGAACTTTAAGGGAATGGTAGGTAATTCTTGATAAACTACATTTCTGCATATGAGGAGACATTGTGCAAAAAAGTTGGAGAGAAATCATGCACATTAATAGGATGAAATTTTTTTTTTATAATGGGCATGTCAAGAATTACAATTTATTGTTATTTTACTGTTTATTCGGTTGTGTTCTGTGCCTTGCCTAGACAGGAACTATTTCTAATGTGTATTTAATCCATACTCTTCTGTCACTCTGTTTTATAATTATCAGGTAAAAAATAATTAAGAAATAATTAACAGTAGCCATATATTTATGTTATTTTTACCACGGGCATGCACTTTATGGTGAATATTTTACCCCGAGCGACAAGTGAGTGGTAAAATATCACCATAAAGTGCAAGCCCGTGGGAAAAAATAATATAAATATATGGCTACTATTAATTATTTCGATTCTAATATGACACTCACAAGGTTCCGATTAGGAGTACATGTATTCCTTCTAGTACACATGGATGAAATGCCATTTTATGCCACCAGTTGGTCTGTGACGTTACAAAAATTGATATAAAACAATCTATGACGTTATTGAAAGTACCGTCATTTGTTTAGGTCTATGACGTTACCCATAAGTAAATATTATTTTACCACGGGTTTGGATACAAAGTGACTGAAGGCCGTCATATTACAATTTGAAATATAAAGACAAAAATTCCAATTTCAATTTTATAGTCGACATCATGATCTTTTTGGTATATCCGTGTTACAGATGTACACAGACCTTCCCCTTTGACGGTTTGATTTGTTACTTCTACATTTACCGAATTTGACTTCTACCTGACGTGACATATTCAACACGGCGTGTGTTTTATAAGAGACAGGCGATGCTTACTCTACCGGTGCGCCTGGCTTCGATATCATGAACCGTCTTATGCATTATGTTCAAGTTTTAATTTCTTGCAAAATAGAATTTTCTTGATTTGGGATCATGCATAATCTGAGAACAGCTTATATAAATTTTAATCTATTGTCGTGGAAAGGAAGGCTAACAGTCTAAATGTCATGCTGCCGAGGCCTGGTCTCAACCTTAATTTTTTGTTTGGGTACACGTGTTGTACATATATACGTGTCTTAATTTTTCTCTTTTGTTGGTATAATTGTTGTATATAGTACTGATTTTGTGATGTTTTTGGACTAATCTCTTGGGTTGACAGCTTGGTTGCCCACTTACTTCAAAGAAAGTACCTTTTTGTTGCTTTGATGATTTTTTTAAGTAAATAGCTGATTTTAAATAACCGATCTTTTTAATTTCAAACCAATTTCAATTTCTCTCTTTTTCTATTTAAACAATAAGGATCATTTGAAAGACCGAATTTATGTGAAATTAAAAAACCCAGAGTCCCAATGCAAAAACCCAGCTTAGGACAAATATTCGGTGTCTTTCGATAGGGGAATTTTCAAAGTATCCACTACCTATCGGGCCAGTTCTGGACTTTGAAATTCCCTTGTTACGGGTACTATCAACAGGTAACCATGGTGAGGCATTGGTTTAAGTACACAAAACAAAAGCCAAAGAACCGTCTAAGAAACGAGCTATTCAAAAGAAGCTTAAAAATTTTCCGATTATTTTTGTTATGGTAAATATATGATCTTATAGTCAAGGCAACGCAAAGTATTGTCTCAGTGACTGGGAGCGCGAAACTCTTGGGGAAAAGAAGGTAACCATCCATCATTATAAATGCATCAACATTGTGTTCATAGATACATATTCATGGCCCTGGATGGCCATTTCGAATTAATTCCTCGTCCGCAAAGGAGTGTCAGAGGACTTCAAAAAGAATAAAGTAAATAGCACATAAAATAACAGTTGATATTTCGAGACCTGTCCGTCTCTTCTTCAAAACACAATAAAAAAGTAAAAACAATCAAACAAAACCTATTTACAAAGACTAAACTACGAATGTATATACAAAATATCGAGAGCTACGTGTTGGATGCTGTTATTTTCAGATGTAACACAGACCTGTCAAGTCTCACGCTTTTGGCGTGAGAATCACTCTTTCCAATACCAAATCACGCTCTCACGCCCATCCCTTTCAATGTCACGCTTTTTAAATGTTCGAGAAAAATATATTTCAAATTGAAAAATGACCACTTTATAATAAGAAAACAAGAAATAAGGGGAAGTTATGCAAATTCTTTCACACTACTGGCTCATTTTCATCTAAAGACCCTAAAGTAAAACAACTTTCCCCCTTTTTAATGAAAAATTTGGGTTTTAAATTTCTTGCTATGACCATTTGACCATTTGAGCATATGACCATTTGATCTGCTCTCAGAATGCACCACTAAGCGTCCCTGAAAAAAATATTGTGGCCTTTCCCAACACACCCTCCCTCACACTCTTGGAACCTAAACCCCCTTGACAGGTCTGGTAACATGTATATGTTATATATATATATGCTTTGTTTTTTAGGTCGTTTTAACCTGGATATGGGATGTTGTCTCCTTGACATTTACCCCATTTCCTTTCTTTTTCATAACAAGTTTCCACGTTGACTAATTTATAGACAGCTTATATATATATATGTTCAATGGGACCGAGGTATTTTGGCGATTGACAGATGCATCTACTTGAATAGATGAAGCCACACGTTGTATTGCAGTCGGCAGTACTCAATGTGTAGATAAAATTGTATATGTAAATTACCATGGTCACATATAAATTTGTCAAAGGGTTCTTAATACCCCAGAGCACCATCTCATACTTGCCGTTTTTAGATTTCGTTCGTTCGTGTTTTTGGTTTTATTTTCTTTTTCATTTAGTTCCTTTTGCTTGCATTTTTTGTTACATTTAGTTTGCCATATATATAAAGACCTAACTTATTATATATATTTGTGGTGTGATTATTTGTATTTGTTTTAACGTTCTAAATGATTTTCCCTTATTTCAAACATCCGTTTTAGTTTCTGGTGCCTGTTACGCTTTTTATTCCAATATAAGATGCTTGTTCGAACGTCATTATTATTTGCAGACAGAGTTCCAAAATTCATCATATTTTTATACATTCACACCTACAAACTTTATAGTCTTGGCAATCGGCTTTTACTCCCTCACGATCATCCTTCACGATCATAAAAAGGTGTAACGTAATCCCTCACGATCTGAAATTGCATTTTTAGGAATAATATTTCTTTGCTTGTATTTTGGAAATATATTTTGGGATACAATTTTGCACATGATATTGTAGTTATGATTACTGTTTGAACTTAGAAATAAATATCAACCAAATCTTTAAAATCTTGCAAAAATATGCCTTTGTTTACATTTTGTAGTCCTTGAAAATGTTAATGACGATGACGCCTTTTGAAAATGTGCAAAAACTGTAGACTTTTAAACTTTTATTTCAATACAGTTCTATTAACTAAGTTATACCATTTTGACAGGCATAAATATTTAAGGGAATAACTGTCCTAATAAATTGATATTTTGAAATGAAATGTGACCTTGATAGATTTCTCTCGATAAACATCCCTCACGATGGTGTCACCAAATCCCTCACGATCTCTTCTCAATGCTTGACCACCGTTAAAATCCCTCACGATCATTTTTATCGGAGTAACCGAATGACAGCCTTGATCTTGTCCGGTCAAATTCTCAGAGACAACTTGCTCAATCACTGTTCTGACCAGAAACATGACTGCTTTTACCTGTTCTGGTCGTAGAGCCCTGACTGCTCTGACCTGTTCTGGTCATAGAGCCCTGACTGCTCTAACCCGTCATAGAATCCTGATTGATTTGACCTGTCATAAAGCCCTGACTGCTTTAATGTTACAGCGATGGAAACATTCAACACTTCCAAATTAACGCTCATCGTGAGCACTCGTCGTGTAAAGCGTGTCCGTGTATCGTGTAACGTTCTCCGTTCATTGCGTGTATCGTGTAACGTGTGTTTACTCCTTTCATTCAAAAGTCCACATTTTAAAGATATATTTGCCTGATTTCTGCACAATACATTATTATTTTGGGAGACGATTATTTTATTATCAGTGGGAAGTTTGGTCGATTTTGCCTTGAAAAATTATTTTCATGAAAATCTCGAAAAAATTATTTAATTTCACCAAGGACGTATACGTCCCTGCTTTCACCAAATGTCAACATTAAATCATTTATTCACATTTGCAGCAAAACGTTTATTCTTCAAATTAACATCAAATTATTTATTTTCATGACACTATTTTTTTTCACTTGGACCGAGATTAAATTATTTATTTACAAAATCGCCCAAGCACCCCTAAATAAAAATCAACTGGTCGTCTCCTTATTTCTATTTTTTGGAAGATAATATAGATTTTTACAACTGCAAGTTTACAACCAGTTAAAAAATATTAACATATAAAGTATCAATTGTTTTTTTACTTATGTACTATTCATGGCTTCATTACAGATTTTTGTCACAAAAAAGAGAAACTAGAGGCTCAGAGACTGACCTGACAAAATGCTTCTATGCCATGCATGACCAAAAATTATCATGTTTTTTACCAATGGGGTATAGTGTTTAGGTATGTTCTCAATTAGCACCCTTGTGTTTTGTCTGATCCTATTGAAATGAGTAATTTTTGCAAAGGACCTTTTATACATTTAGTATAATTTGCTTTAACTGTTTTTAGAGAGGATGATGAAAAGGATGGTTTTCTCATACTTGACTCCAATGTTAAACTATGTTCTGCACTTGAGGCAATGTTTTTTGTCGGATTGAAATGAAATGTGCAAGTTTTGTAAAGTACCTTCAGTCGTTATTCCTGTAAAGTTTGGTTGAATTTGCTTCAGTGGTTTCAGAAGAGTAGATGAAAATGTAATTTTCCCATAGGGTCCGATAATAAACTATGTTTCGTGCTGGCAGCCATGTTTTCTAACGGATTGTAACGAAATGAGCAATCTTTGTTAAGGACCTTCCATACACCCTTCCTGTAAAGTTTGGTTGAATTTGCTTCTGCAGTTTCAAAGGAAAAGATGACAATGTTATTTTTCCCATAGGGTCCAACCTAAGTTCCACACTGGCGGCCATGTTTTTTATTGGATCAGAACGAAATGAGCAATCGTTGTAAAAGACCTTCCATACATCTTTCCTGTAAAGTTTTGTTGAATTTACTTCAGTCATTTCAGAGAAGATGATGAAAATGTGATTTTCCTATAGGGTCCTATGTTAAACCATGTTCCATGCTGGCGGCCACGTTTTTCATTACATCGGAACGAAATGAGCCATCTTTGTTAAGGACCTTAAGTTCATTATTACTGTAAAGTTTGGTTCAATTGGCTTCAGCCATTTCAGAGCAGAAGATGAAAATATGATTTTTCCCATTATAGGGTCCAATATTTAACTTGCTGGCGGCCATATCTTTTATCGGATTGGAACGAAATGAGTAATCTTTGTAAAGGTCCTTCCATACATCATTCCTGTAAAGTTTGGTTGAATTTGCTTCAGTGGTTTCAGAGGAGTAGATGAAAATGTGATTTTCCCATAGAGTCCTATGTTAAACCATGTTCCGTGCTGGCCGCCATGTTTTTCATCGGATCCTACCGAAATGAGCAATCTTTGTAAAGGACCTTTAGTACATCATTCCTGTAAAGTTTGTTTCAATTTGCTTCAGCCTTTTCAGAGCAGAAGATTAAAATGTGATTTTTCCCATAGGGTCCAATGTTAAACCTACGTTCTGCGCTGGCGGCCATGTTTTTTTTATCGGATCGGAACGAAATGAGCAATCTTTGTAAAGGTCCTTCCATACATCATTCCTGTAAAGTTTGGTTGAATTTGCTTCAGTTGTTTCAGAGGAGTAGATGAAAATGTGATTTTCCCATAGAGTCCTATGTTAAACCATGTTCCGTGCTGGCCGCCTTGTCTTTCATCGGATCCTACCGAAATGAGCAATCTTTGTAAAGGACCTTTAGTACATCATTCCTGTAAAGTTTGTTTCAATTTGCTTCAGCCTTTTCAGAGCAGAAGATTAAAATGTGATTTTTCCCATAGGGTCCAATGTTAAACCTACGTTCTGCGCTGGCGGCCATGTTTTTTTATCGGATCGGAACGAAATGAGCAATCTTTGTAAAAGTCCTTCCATATATCATTCCTGTAAAGTTTGGTTGAATTTGCTTCAGTTGTTTCAGAGGAGTAGATGAAAATGTGATTTTCCCATAGGGTCTTATGTTAAACCATGTTCCGTGCTGGCGGCCATGTTTTTCGTCGGATGGGAACAAAATGAGCCATCTTTGTTAAGGACCTTAAGCACATCATTCCTGTAAAGTTTTGTTCAATTTGCTTCAGCCTTTTAAGAGCAAAAGATGAAAATGTGAAATTTCTCATAGGGTCCAATGTTAAACCTAAGTTCCGCGCTGGCGGCCATGTTTTTTCGGATCGGAACGAAATGAGCAATCTTTGTAAAGGTCCTTCCATACATCATTCCTGTAAAGTTTGGTTGAATTTGCTTAAGTGGTTTCAGAGGAGATGTAAATGTGAAAAGTTAACGGACGACGGACGGACGGACGGACGGCGGACGACAGACGCCAAGTGATAGCATTAGCTCACACTGACCCTTCGGGTCAGGTGAGCTAAAAATTCAATATAACAGCAAGTTGCAGTATTCTGGGCATTGATATAATATAATGAAGTAAATCTACCTTTTCTTTTATTTATGGTTGAAAGTTGCAGTATTTGGGGCATCGATATATTGTCGAAAAAAGAAAATCTACCCTTTCCTTTATATTTTAGGTTAAATTACAGCAAGTTGCAATATTGCGGGCATCAATATATTATGGAATGAAGAAAATCTGCCATTTTGAATATATTTCAGGTTAAATAACAGCAATTTGCAGTATTGGGGGAATTGATATATTATCGAATGAAGAAAATCTGCCTTTTCTTATATATTTTAGGTTAATTTACAGCAAGTTGAAGTATTGCGGGAATTGATATATCATCAAATAAAGAAAATCTGCTTAAATCTGCCTTTTCTTATATATTTTAGGTTTAATTATAGCAAGTTGCAGTATTGCGGGCATCGATAAATTATCGAATAAAAGAAAATCTGCTTTTTCTTACGGTATATAATTGAGGTTAAATTACAGCAAGTTGCAGTGATACTGCGAGCATCGATATAATATCGAATGAAGAAAATCTGCCTTTTCTTGTACATTTTAGGTTAAATTACGGCAACTTGCAGTATTGCGAGTATCGATATAATATTGTATGAACAAAATCTTCCTTTTCTTATATTTTAGGTTAAATTACAGCTTGTTGCAGTATTGCGGGCATTGATATATTATCGAATAAAAAAAAATCTCCCTTTTCTTGGAAAATGTAGGTTAAATTACAGCAAGTTGCAGTATTGAAAAAATCGATATAATATCGAATGAAGAAAATATGCCTTTTCTTACATATTTTAGGTTAAATTACAGCAATATACAGTCTTGCGGACATGGATATAATATCGAATGAACAAAATTTGCCTTTTCTTATATATTTTAGGTTAATTTACAGCAAGTTGAAGTATTGCGGGCATCAATATATCATCGAATAAAGAAAATCTGCTTAAATCTGCCTTTTCTTATATATTTTAGGTTTAATTACAGCAAGTTGCAGTTTTGAGGGCATCGATATGTTATAAAATATAGAAAATCTGCTTTTCTTATATATTTTAGGTTAAATTACAAAAAGTTGCAGTATTGCGAGCATCGATATAATATTGAATGAAGAAAATCTGCCTTTTCTTTATATTTTAGATAAAATTACAGCAAGTTGCAGTATTGCGAGCACCGATATAATATCGAATGAAAAAAATCTGCCTTTTCTGATATATTTTAGGTTAAATTTCAGCAAGTTGCAGTATCGCGGATATCGATATAATATGGAATGAAGAAAATCTGCCTTTTCTTATATAGTTTGGGGTAAATTACAGCTAGTTCCAGTATTGCGGACATATTCAAATAAAAAAAAAATCTGCCTAAATCTTCCCTTTGTTATATTTTGTATGTTAAATTACAGGAAGTTGCAGTTTTGCGGGTATCGATATATTTAGAATGAAGAAAATCTACATGTCCTTATATATTTTAGTTAAATTACACCGAAGTTTCAGTATTGTGGATGCATCATTATAACGTGGAAATGAAAAATGCTCCTTTTCTGATATTTGATGTTTCTGGCTGTTTGCAGCATATTTTATTACTACATGACTTATTTTTATTCAGTTTTATTTATTTATTTATCTATATTGTTTATTGTACAAAATGACGGAAATTTACAGTATTACAATTTTCGAATACATAAAAGTGACTCTTTTCTGATAGTTCTGATATGGCATAATTGAAGAAAATTGCACTCAACGTGTGAAAAATGTGTGCGTTCGTCGTGTGAATCGTGTGCGTGCATGCGGTAGGGAAAGTGGGACGTATGCATCGCTGTATTAAATTTTGAGTATTTACAGTTCTGGTATTGTTTCAGAGCTCTACGACTAATCAGAGCAGTCAGGATTCTATGACAGGTTAGAGCAGTCAGGGCTCTATGACAGGTAAGAGCAGTCAGGGCTCTATGACAAGTCAGAGCAGTCAGGATTCTATGACAGGTTAGAGAGGTCAGGGCTCTATGACTGCATAGTCAGAGCAGTCAGGGCTCTATGACTGGTCAGAGCAGTCAGGATTCTATGACTGCTCCAAGTTAACTTCAGGTTAACTTAGGACTGTTCTCATGACTGCTCCAAAAGTTAACTTGGACGAGAGGGTATGTCTGCACCCTACTGTGAGAAGTAAGAAGTTAGAAGTAGCTTTCTTGTTTTTGAATTGATCATAAGATTTTCCTCCCTTAATAGGGTCTTGTTTGGGTCCTTTCACCCACAGTGTGACGGTGCTGTTAACAGAGCAGGACATGCTTACCCTACCGGAGCACCTGATATCACTCTCAGTTTCACTGGAGTTCACACTGTGAGTGTCTTTGTTTTGAATGTTGTAATTTCTATTTCTGTGCGTTGTATCTGTCTAACGTCATTGTTTTCTGTTCTTGTTTTGGCCATGTCTTTGGACTTCGATTTTTGTAAATTTCACTCCTTTGTTCCTTCGGTATGCTACTGCCGTTGTTTCAAAAAAGCACGTTTTAAATTTGAAAAATCACGTTTCTCGCTAAGGCGGTTTTTGCCATTCGCATATAGAATAGAAAAAAGAAGGGAAACGGGGAATGTGTCAAGCAGACAACGATCCGAAGGGGAGTTATAACAACTCAAAGCCACCATAAGATCTTCAATGAACGGTTAAATGTTAAATCACGTATCACCCCATGTTTATGGATATTTTCACGTATCACTCTACAAAAAGATATTTTGAGGGACTACGCTTAGATCTTCATACAGGACAACTTTATATACTTGTAAATAGCATTCCTACTTAAATAATCGTAGTTTTGCAAAATAAGCTAGGTAACCTTTAAAAATGGCTTGTAAAAGCAGGATACTAATTTATTCCGAGATTTAAAGAGTCGAGATTGTTATCAATGCTGATCATGATTTACTACAGCTGAAATTTGCTTTAGAATTTAATAAATGCATAGTTAAAATGCACACATTACTGGAAACTTTTTAGTTAAAGTACAAATAGTTACACACAAAAATGCAAACAATTCAGCTCTATAGCCCGTATTTACCCGTTGCAAGGTAATCCCACACCCTCCCGAATCATCTTTTTATATTGGCGTACACTATTTTGCTCTCCCAGTATTTTTATGTTTAAATATCAATTCTGTATTGATAAACCTGATAAACACTATTCAATATATCAATCACGTGGTTATATATAGGCTAAGAATAATATAATGGAATCATGATTAATAAATCATTTCGATACATCGTAAATATAAAATATCAAGGTAAGTGTTAGTTGCCTTTCCAGAGTGATAAATAAAAAATAAGAAGTTAGAAGTGAGAAGTTAGAACTAAGAAATAAGCACTAAGAAGTCCCCTTCAAGCTTTTGTAGTAAAATACCATAACTTCAGTATTTCAATATAATAAATTTGCCTAAGCTCTAAAATGTGTGGTCGATCAGAATAGGTGAAGGAAGAAATCGTAAATATTAATAAAATGTAAATTTTAAATGATGTTTTCATATCGAGATATAAATATTTTGTTTTTGTACCAATGAAAAAATACATATATTTTTACACCATAATGTTCATTAAAATTTTATGTTGGCAAGGAGTATCCAAACGTTCAATCATTTAAAAGCAAGGGAGAACATGCCAGTAGCAAATCGACAAGTGTAAACAAACTGTAACTGAATTTTTTATTTCATTTTCTATTATTTTAAGGAATAGTAGCATCTAGTGAGCATCTCTGGAAGCAACAACGAACCTTTGCCTTGAATGCATTAAAACATTTTGGATTTGGGAAAAAAGGTATAGAAAGTAAAATTGTAGAAGAAATTGATTGTTTTGTAAACTTTATACAAGCAACAAAAACAGAAGCTGTCTGCATTGAAAAAAATGTACAAAACGCCGTTGGAAACATCACTTGTTCAATTATATTTGGGAAAAGATATTGTTATGATGATGAGACCTTCATCAAGCTTGCTGTAGGCGTGCATGATATCTTATCAAATCCGTTTTTACCCCTTGTAAATTGGGTTCCGTTCATGCATTCAGTGAGTAAAATTGCAGATATATTTAATACGCAGAAAAGTATAGACCTTGTGAAGGAAATGAAACGGGAAATTGCAAAGATCATCAGTGAACACAAACGTACACTCGATAAAAATGACCTTAGAGATTTTACCGATATTTACCTCATTGAATGGCAGAAACGTGATAAAGAAGACGAACAATTTTCAGGTAAGCATAAACATGATTTCATTTATTTTGTGTTTGTGCATTGTTGTCCGATTTTTTTTTCTGTTAATGTAATTAATATTATCATAAGTATCATTATTAATATGTAATGTTTTCAGATTAGCTTGCATATAATATCCATGCACATGTATTGTATATTTATTAAACATTTAAAAATTCTTCCGATATCAAAATCTCTCTTTTACAATACTGATGTCAAGATAAATGACAATGGGGTATAAGTAAAAATCCATATCATTTCATAGTAACGTCTGTCTGTTTGTCCGTCTGTCTGTCTGTCTGTATGTCTGTCTGTCCGCAACTTTAACCTGGCTCATAACTTTTAAACCAGATGTGATAAAACCTTCATAATTGGTATGTGTATTGATCATGTGAAGCTGAACACCATTACGCAAATTTCATTAAGCTCAGGTCAAAGGTCAAGGTCAAGGTCAAGGTCACAGATCAAAAGGTCAAAATCTAGATTTTGCTATAGCTCGTTAATTACAATTGCTAGAGGCTTGATATTCTATATGTGAATAGATCTAATAAAGCTTAATAGAAATCCACTAAAAAAATTTGGGTCAGGTCAAAGGTCAAGGTCAACGAGTGCAAAATTGAAAACTTTAACAAAAACTTTAACATTGCCTATATATCTTTTCAACCAGATGTGATAGGACCCTCATATTTGGCCTGTATATTGGTCATATAAAACTGAACAGCATTATTTATGCAAATTTCACTAAGGTCAGGCCAAAGGACAAGGTCACAGAGGTCAAAATCTAGATTTTGCTCTAGCTTGTTAATTACAATTGCTAGAGGCTTGATATTCTATGTATGAATAGATCTAATGAAGCTTAATACAAATCCACCAAAAAATTTAGGCCAGATCAAAGGTCAAGGTCTTCGAGTGCAAAATTGAAAACTTTAACAAAAACTATAACATTGCCTATTTCTTTTCAACCAGATGTGATTGGACCTTCATATTTGGCCTGTATATTGGTCATATAAAACTGAACAGCATTATGCAAATTTCACTAAGGTCAGATCAACGGTCAAGGTCACAGAGGTCAAAAGGTCAAACTCGAGATTTTTCTCTAGCTCGTTAATTACAATTGCTAGAGGCTTGATATTCTATATGTGAAAAGATCCGATGAAGCCTAATAGAAATTCACCAAAAAATATGGGTCAGGTCAAAAGTCAAGGTCACTGAGTGAAAATTTGAAATCTTGAACATAGCCGATATTTTTCCAACCACATGTGATAGGACCTTCATATTTGGCCTGTATATTGATCATATAAAGCTGAACATCAGTATGCAAATTTCATTAAAGTCAGGTCAAAGGTCAAGGTCACAGAGGTCAAAATTTAGATTTTTCTTTTAGCTCACAAATAACAATTGCAAGAGGCTTGATATTCTATATGTGGATAGATCCAATGGAGCTTAGTACAAATGTCTGCTTAACCTTAATTTCTAGTGATTGCATTTTTAGTATTTATTTTGTATGGTAGACATGGTTGCTGCCGGGGGCATAGTGTTTCACAAACACATTGTGTTTTCAAAATACTTGAAAAATGTAAGATTATTTGTGAAAATCTTCAAACATAACACACTTTGACATGTTCGAGAAATTTCCCAACGTTGAAACCAGAATCAAAATTCTGAAAGCTTATTGCACATGTACAGAGTATAGTAAACAATTCTACAATAAAATTAAATCCATAAATCCAAAAATGTAGGAGGAGTTCGCGTCGCATGCCATATATGTCACAATCCGCATTTTGGGGTCTCTGTAAAATCGACATCATTGGGCCTCTTATTTGCATGAAGATAAATATAAAAGCTCCAAAAAGGTCATTGCTTATCTACAGACTATATACAACAATTCTACAGCAAAATTAAATACCTTAATCAAAAAATGTAGAAGGAGTTCGCGTCGCATGCCACATGTTTCAAATTCGACATCATGGGACCTCTTGTTTGCACCAAGACCAATATCATGCACGTATGCAACAATAATATAGTAAAAGTAAAGCTCTTAATCAAAAAATGTAGTAGTAATTTGCGTCGCAAGAAAGTGTGACGGACGAACGGATTGACGGACGAGGCCAACTACAATATCCCCGAACTTTCATTAGAAAGTGCGGGATAAAATTACCAGAGGCTCACATCTGAGACTGTATCGCTTACCTGGTGGCTACTGATCAAACTAGATTTCCTAAAGAATTTATCCAAAGTCAGTCATCTTGAAGATTACTGTCATGTAAAATTGCCTATATACAAATGTATTTAATATCAATTTGATGTTTGAAACGGTTTTCAAGAAGTAACAATTTAGAACATTTTCCCATCATAGAATTTGATGCACCGCCCCCCCCCCCCCCCCCGATGGCAAGCACTTTTGATATCTGGTTGGTACCAATATATACCATTTTGTAATTTTGTAGATGACCATCGAGTTACAATGGCTAGTTAATATCACCGTGATACATGTAACGCTTTTCAAGAAATATTAAATTAAAAATTAAAACATTTTGTCATAGGATTCAATGTTAAGCTATGATCTACAGTTGTTTGTTAAATGACATCATGTGACTATTCCTTGTAAATATCAACTTGATCTATGAGACAGTTTTCAAGAATTAACACCGCATATTTCCCATGGGGAACTCAACTATGTTCTCTAGTGGCGGCCATTTTTTATTTGTTATGGTAAAGATATGCAAAATTTAGAAAATAATCATTATGTTACCATGACTAGTTAATATCAATATGATATATGAAATGATTTTCAAGAATAAACAATTTACAACATTTTCCCACATGGTCCAATGTTAAACTAAGATCTACAGTGGCGGCAATCCTGGATTTCTGATCGGTACTTAAATCCTAGATTTGTTTAATGACCATCATGCAACCGTGAAGCGTTAATTCCTATGTTCAATTGGGTAAAGCTGTCTAGAAGTCCAGAAAACTCTGAAAATTGCTCATCTCAATCTTATCCGCGGATCAACATACTGAAAAATAACCTCCCATTACGAACTCGGACGTGACAGAAGACACCCTCAGGAATACTACACAACAACAACTTCCGACTACGCCCGAATCGTTCCGAATAGGGAAAATATCTGACTCCCGGTATCCAACAGGGAAACATCCATTTTCTGTCGCGCATGCGCGCTGTTTAGTAATTATACAAGAACACTGCGGAGTCACGTGATGTTCCAACATGTCATTTCTGGTCAATATAGTCGAACAGGGCATCAAATAAGGCTTAGAATAGGGCTTCAAATAGGATCACTTCCGGTTTACACCTAGGGACACATGCACTTCCGGTCGCGCATGCGCGCTGTACTAAGGTCCCACAACACCCCTGCGGGGTAACGTATTGTTCAAACATGCCATTTCCGGTCAACATGACTGAAAAGGGCTTCCAATAGGGCTACTTCCAGTTGCGCAATCAAATTACTCTTCGTATTTCGGTCACGTGACTTCCGCTTCCAATCACATGACTTCCGGTGATGTCATTTCCGGCAAACTTCGCTCTACCTCGTCAAATCATCAGCAAACTGCTCTCTTATACTAATCTACCTCTTCCTTTTTTCCATAGCTTTGTATAGTCGTACCATAATGTGGGATGTATTTTCGGACCAATCGGAATACTACTTCCTGTTTACCGACTTAGTAAATTTTGACACTTGTAGCTTTGTAAAGTTACAGCAAAATTCGAAACACATGCGCGTTTCATAAAACGGCCTAAACAATGTGCCCGATCTTGGTGTTACATGTATATGTCAATCAATCGTACGTCAATCATATGCAATTAAATTGATATTCACCTATCGAATAAAGAGGGTGTTCTGTACTTCAATCAATTATCAGTCAAATTCATTGATCTTCAAATATGTTTATTTCTTTGTTTTTTTTTCTTTGTGTGATGCTTAAAAAATAAAACCATTATTTGTAGGATGATCAGAAGCTTATTTATCAAAAAGCCGTTATCAAAAGTAGGAAATTTGTTTAAACAGATTTGAATTAGAAATTTTGAAATTCTTGAAACAGTTTTATTAGGATTTAAGAACTAAACCTGATAGTAAAACAGTTCCAACAATATACTGGGTTCCTAAACTCCACAAAACGCCATATAAATCTAGATTCATTTGGTCATCTTGTCCCTGTTCTACTACTAAAGTTTCTATTATACTCACTAACACTTTGACTGCTATTAAAAACCTGGTTACAAATTTCTGTAACAAAGTCTATGAAAACAGTGGTATCAATCATTTTTTGGAGTGTAAAAAATTGAATGGAAGTTCTCGATAAATTGAATGTTTATAATGCCCCTTTTGAATCCCTTGAACGTTTTGATTTCTCTACCCTCTATACTACCTTACCACATAATCTTATAAAGGAAAAATTCAGTCGTCTTATTCAATGGGCATTCAAAAAATCCGATTGTGAATATTTATGTTCTAATTCCTTTAAAACACATTTTAGTAATACAAAACAAAAGAACTCAATTAATTGGACTTGTTTTGATATGATTTCAGCACTTGAATTTTTACTTAACAATATATTCATTCGTTTCAGTAACTCTATTTATCGCCAGATCATAGGAATTCCTATGGGTACCAATTGTGCACCAATTATAGCGGACCTCTTTTTGTACTGCTACGAATCTCAGTTTATGACCAACATCAGCAAAGACCAATCTAAACAGCATTTAATTGAAAAGTTTAACAACACTTTCCGATATTTTGATGATATTTAACTTTAAATAATGACGACTTCAATACGTATTATAAGGACATCTACCCTAAAGAACTTACTTTGAATAAAGCCAATTCTAATAATCATCATTGTCCGTTTTTAGACATCAATTTTGATATAACGAATGATAAATTAGATACTAAAATTTATGATAAAAGGGACGATTTTTCTTTTCCCATAGTTAATTATCCATTTCTTGATGGCGATGTTCCATTAACGCCATCATATGGTGTTTACATATCTCAACTTGTTCGGTTTGCTCGAGTATTGATAAAGTTTGCGATTTTAATGAACGGAATATTTTCATAACTGAAAAACTATTACATCAGGGTTTTCGTAATCATAAACTAGTAAAAACCTTTACTAAATTTTATCATCGATATAAAGACTTAATTCATAAATACAATGCAACCTGTAAACATCTTTTCACACCCCTTATTTTACTGTAATGTTTTACATAAGAGTAAAAAATACTTAAAATCGCCTAAAAACTTATTAAACCTTTAAAACGTCTAATTCATAAGGGTTATAATTACGGTATTGTCGTCAAGTCATTACTTATGGCCTTCTTTGGTATTAACATTGATTTTTTGATAGGGTCTTTTCATTTAAACTAAACACATTTTTAATTTCTAAAATCAGTATTGCATGGACACGGATTATGTATTCCGGTATTTACATGAAATCATAATGCTAAACTCCTCACAGGAAGGGATCTTGTTGGAAGCTGTATACTGAGGGTACATAACTTACTTTGTCAGTTGGTAATGGGTCTGGAGCTGGCATGTCAGTTAACTGCTAGTAGTCTCTTGTGATTTCATGTTTATGGAATAAAAAAGATAACAGGAAACACCTACAATGGCCGAAAAACATAGCCACATGCCAGAAAGTAAATAGGAACTGCACAAGAAAAAAACCCACAATAAAAATACAAAAGACAAACATAAACAACGATAGGAACTCGGGACAGCCGGACTTGGTACCGGCTGTCCGTATATTTAGTTCTTTCATTTTCATTTTTCACAATTGACTCAGTCCTGTTGCCAACTGAATTTACTGTTGTTACGATTGTTTTTTGATTTATCACATTGCCTATAGGGGGAAGGTTTGGGCCCAATAAATCTAGTTTAACCCCACCGCAGCAGGTTTGCGCCTGTCCTAAGTCAGCCTTTGTGTGCCTGAGTCAGGAAATTTATTAAGCCTTTGTGTGTCTTGTCTGTTTTCTAGTTAGTTCACTTTATGTCTTTGAGAGTCTAGGATAATGTTTATTTCGCTGAACTTGATTGCTCTTTATTTAGGGGCCAACTCGGACCTGCCGTTGGGTGTGGGTGGGGTTCCTCGCCGTTCATTGAAGATCTTATGGTGGCTTTGAGTTGTCGTCTCTTTGACACATTCCCCGTTTCCCTTCTTTTTTCCTATTTATTAAGATTTAAGAACTATTTATTTTAATTTGAAATTCTGTCCCAAAATCCTGACAATCACTCACCACTTTCCAGTTTCAAGGTTGGAAAAATATTTTATGATGACTTTTAAAGAGGCCGTATTTCCACTTTTCATGGGCTAAATTTTCAGCGGTTCCAGTGTCACGTCCTATATACTTTCCCGTCTTCCCGTTTACTTTTTTGTCACGATTCCATTTTCCGTTTGCCTAAAAAAGGCAATCCTACTTCCCTCTCATACCGCATTGAGACCCACTTAGGGACCGACCATTTAACCTGAAAGGGGGGCTATGTTTTTTAAAAAAAAAAAAATATTCTGAGCTGATTTTATGTGAAATAGATATTTTGGCTGCAAAAATAATGATAAAAAATTTTCTGAAGGGGGCTTTCTGCCAAAAAATTTTCAAAAAAAAAAAATAATAATAATTGTTTATACTAGTTAAAAAAATTTTCTGTCCAGAAAAAAACATAAACTCCCTTTAAGTTAAATGGCCGGTTCCTTAACACAATCAATTCTGATTATACCCCTTTTTCAAGCTTTAAATGGTGGTATATCGTGGCAAACCGTTTGCACTGCATATAAACCGAGTGATGTGTAGATATATTTATTCAAATTAATGC
The DNA here is from genome assembly GCA_002080025.1 of Modiolus philippinarum. NCBI lineage: Eukaryota > Metazoa > Mollusca > Bivalvia > Mytilida > Modiolidae > Modiolus > Modiolus philippinarum. The sequence goes on along the minus strand of MJUU01056708.1, from coordinate 14,645 downwards.
ACCACGGGCATTTATTCTTGCAGAGGAAAGAACGGCAATACGATCACCATTTGCACGTCGCAGACATGTATATAATTTGTACTAGTGCTAGGAGTCACAATTCATGGCAAAAATTCAAAAATACCCTTCTAAACAGCATTTAGTGGATAAATTTAACAATACATATAGATATTTGGACGATATTTTGGCTTAAAATAATCCTGAATTTTCTAAATTTACAGATGAAATTTATCCTCCAGAAGTTACTTTAAATAAATCCAATAGCAGCAGTGATTATTCTCTTTTTCTTGATTTTNATATATCAATACATCAAGGAAAGTTAAGCACTAAGGTTTATGATAAAAGGGATGATTTCTCCTTCCCTATAGTCAATTTTCCCCATCTCGACGGCGATTTTCCGTTAGCCCCTTCTTACGGGGTCTACATTTCACAACTTGTTCGATATGCACGAGTATGTAGTGATGTTTCTGACTTCAACGACCCACCGTAGGTATCGTTGTCCTGCGAGAACATGATTTCTACTGCATTTTGTCCGTGATTTCTTATGCTTGTCCGTGATTTCTACTGCATTGATAAACAAAAATGACAACAAACAGACGATTTTGTTGATACACAAAAACGAGAGCACGGTTGTAGTTATGAACAAGTGAAACTAACAACAAATTGATATTGTTTTGATACAGGTAAAAATGCATTCATGCAATATTTATATTTTATGCAATTTGCTGTTATTCCACTGTGTAAATAATCATGAATATCTTTGCTACACGTATGCTAAGTGAGTCAAAAACAACATGCGTTATCCTCATCTATGATACAATTATTTAGCAATACTTTTCAAGCCTGAAAAAACTGTAATTTGGATATACTGGATACAAATTGAAAATATGAGGTCCTGGCTTTCTAACGCTCAGTCCTGGATTTCTGCTGGTAGGTCCTGGCGTTCTACTGACATGATTTAGCGATTTAATGTTACATATTAAGCATTTCTGCACAATTAAAGCAAACTTTAATTAAATTTGCAGAATAAATTTTAGTTTTTTGCTATTCTAAATACAAAATTATCTGATAACCCGACCGGTGACATGAAATCGTTTATCCATTTAAGAATCAATAAAGTAGCAGAGAAACCGGCACACAATACCAAAGAACATACATCTCTAAAATATGTAAGGTGTTAATGAAAAATACGGGTATAAACACATCAAGTTCTCAGATTTCACTGATTTTACTGTAAATTAATCTTGTGTTTACATGATCATTGACAGCTACAACTCCAGTTTATTAAGAGCTCATAATCATTTGCACATGTATGTTATTATCAGCTTACCTTGTCATAGCGTTTGCCATCACTTTGCGTTCGTCCGTCGTCTGTCCGGCGTTAACTTTTCATTCGAAAATATTCTCATCTGAAACTTCTAGGCCAACTGGAACCAAACTTGGCCGCAAAAGTCCTCAGGTGGCCCCGTCTGTGCTACATTCGAGACGACTGCCAGTGGAAACATAGTTTAACGTTTAACTCTATGGGAAAACACATTCAAAGAACTACATAGCCAATTGGAATCAAATTTGACCCCAAAAGTCTTGGAGTCGGCTCCAGCAAAAACCTATACTTTTGTTTTTAGTTTCATTCTTGGTCAAAAATGGCCGCCAGTGACAAACAAAGTTCAACATTTGGCCCTCTAGGGAAATTCAGTCGTTAGGTAGCCCTTAAGAGGTGTTTTCCGTAATCGCACTTTATCCAAAATTGCTACCAGCAGGGATAATAGTTTAACACTGAACCGTATGGGATACATGTAATACATTCAAAGATCTTTTCATCTGAAATTGCGGAGCCGTTTGGAACCAAACAAAGCTAAATTAGCTTAGGTTTTTTTTCCCCAAGTCCGCTCTATATACAAGATAACATTGTTTAACACTGTACATTATTGGCAGAAACATTCAACGATCCTCTGAAACTGCCCGGGCAATTTGAACCAAACTTTGACACAATTGTCCTCCTGCAAAAATGTGTTTTTTTTCAAATTTACATCTTATTTTAAAGATGCCCGCCAGCAGGGAATATAATTGGATCCTATGGGGATTCATCAACGATATTTTTCTCCGAAACTGTATTCAATAGGAACCAAACTTTTGCAACAATAGTCACCTCCTGACTACTTCAAGATAAAAAGCAACAATAAAACCATGAATTTATAGAGACTTTGTCTTATGTGCATGTACTCCATATCCTTTCATTGTTTATTTAGGTAAGCCCCTGTAAAAAGTGTTTTTAAAGATCAAACTTTTTCCGCGAGTGCCACCAGAAAGGAACCGCAAAGTTTAACATTTGACCCAATTGAAAAAGTTTCAGATCTTGTCCTCTGACACCACTAGGCAAATTGGAACTAGTAAACAATGAAAGGATATGGAGTAAATGCACGTGAGACAAAGTTCCTACAAATACAAGGTAGAACCAAGCAAAGGAACAACGCTTTTATTGTTGTTCTTGATCTTGAAGTCACCGAGGCCTTCAACAATGAGCTCTGCTTATACCTCATAGTGAGTTCAAGACGGTCCCTAGCACCGGTTTGAGCAGAATTCTTTGCTAATTATCGATCAATGCTACATCCATATGTTTTCTGGTCATGGATACGGGATAGTCGACAAACCTTAACTAAACTAGCAAAGTGTTCTTACAATCACTGTCATCCGTTGTCGGACAAAGCATCAGTGTATTAAGTTTGTGGACGATTACAACATATAGACAAACACATTCTTTAAGAAAGACTGTTTATGTTAGAAAGGATACAGGCGTGCTATACAAGTTCTGGATAGCCTATTGTTTTTGAATACAATTTCTATTCTCTCATGTCATCAAGATATGCTTTTCCGAAATAGGAGACCATACCTACCGCTGTTACCACTGCAATGAAGAGTCATCGTTTCCGTTTATCATCATCGGTCATTCAATCATAATCATACTCTATCAAAATTATCAAAAGTAGTAGATAGGAAATATGGATTTCAACATATAATACCAGATATGATAAAAAGTGCACCTAGAATTTGGATTCTATCAATTTTAAATGCTTCTTTAGTTCTGGATTTCGTATTTAGAAAATCCGGGATGAGACCCCATTATTAAAGTACCAAATGATGTAGCCTGGTCGAACCTGACCCAATCTAGCATGGGTCAGGATCCCAGGCTACTTATGATGTAGATGCAGATGGAATTTGTGATCTTAGATATTTTCATAAATATTTGATGCTTGATTTTCATAAAAATGTAAAGTATCGTAAGGAAATAAAGACAATCTGAAAAATGTTCCCTATTAGATATTGTTAAATTTGAAAACAAAAGAAACTAATTAGGAGCTGCTTGTTTAATGCTTGAATAGATATTGCGGTTGTAGATCCAATAATCATGTAGAACATTAATTTTTCAATTGACAAATAAGGAAAAGATACGACCTAAATTGAATGCATCATTTAAAGACTTGATAAAAGTATATAATGTAAAATGCCACTTATATTATACTGGGTTTGTGCTTCAGTTCCCAATTATAAGGCATGGACCATTTGATTTCCCGGGGGTGGGGGGGGGGGGGGGGCTGGGATTTTTCAGAAAAAAAATTCTGGTCCATATTTTTCAACAAAAAAATTACTGACCAGCACATGGATTGAACAAAAAGAATTCTGGCCCTCACCATGTCGATTAGAAACAAAGCCAGTGCGCAACAAATTTTCCTGGGTAAAAATAATATGGTCCGCGATGGGGGAGGAAAAAAATTCCAGGCTCGGGAAAAAATTCCAGACCTCCCCTTAAAAATAAAATGGTACATGCTAAAATCTATCCCACGGTCGAACGCCGAGTTGATTGATGAGACTCGTCTGGAGTGACATTTTCAAATACATATGTAACTTGGATTCTAGTTATCCTAATCCATTCGTCGTAAAATCTCCTCTGCATCCCCTTAATAAGCCCGATTTACACTTTGTCACAGAAGTACTTTATAACAGCGTCAAATATATTCCTGTCCCAGTCAAGAAGACAGGACACAGTCCATCCTTTGGCTTTATTGTTTATCCATAAGTTGATTAATGAGTGTGTTTGGAGGAAAATTTGTCACAAAGGTATAAAAATACCTAATATACAATTGGGATAATTTTTTCAATTCCCCATAGATATAGATGGTCGACAGAGAACATAGAATATAAGCCCGTGCCAAGATATCTTCTTTAAATATTGATAAAAAGATATTTCATATGTTTGTAAGATAACTTATAAAGGATATTTGATATATACTTTTCGGCTTGAATATAATTCTGGCATGCAATATGAATGTCAAGCTATTGCTCTCTCCAATAGATTGAGATAATAACCTTGCACGTGTATTGTGAAGGGCTAATTACATGTAACAGACACACAGTGGAAGAGATTAAATGGACTGGGCAACTGTCACAAATTGGTTCTGAGTTTGTATGATATGAAAGTTGAAAAAAAAAATTTCAAAACATCATTATATTGGAAAGTAAAACATTAGTTTTGACATATATTGCATGCATTGTTATGACAATATACATATAAATCGCATTTTTGCACCAGAAATGGCACTTTATCTTTGTTTATTTATATTGATATAACGATAGAAATCGTGGACAATGCGTTAGAAATCATATTATAGGGACATACGCATGCAGTTAAAAGCCAGGACTACATATAATTTGAAAAAAAAACACATTTTATTCCAATTACTGATTATTGTACCATTATTTAATTATCAGTTCTATCACTATTCAACTTATAATACAATGAAAGATCTACATATCGCGATCGTGCAATATACTATTTCCACACTAAACAAATCGTAGGAAATCAAGGACTCAGCAGTAGAAATCAGGACCAAATTGCAGTAGAAATCATGTTGTCGCAGGACAACGATACCTACGGTGCGACCGAAATCTTTGTCTCACTGAAAAACTTCTGCATCATTGGTTTAGATATCATAAATCGATAAAAACATTCTATAAATTTTATTATAGATACATTGACTTATTAAGAAAATTTGGTTCTACATGCAGGGCTCTTATACATCAGGGCATTTCACATCCAAACTTCTATGGCAATATCATTTACAGGAATATGTTGGTCATTGGCTAGTCCTTGTCTTCTTATTAATTTTTAGTTTCTTGATATTTGGGTTATTGGATGTGGTTTGTTTCCATTCATTTATTCACTTTTTACCTTTTTGGGGCCATTTAGAGCTTGCTATATGGTGTGAGGTTCCTCACGGTGTTGAAGAACGTACGGTGACCCCTAGATGCTTTGTTTTGGGTTGTTTTAACCTGGATATGGGATGTTGGCTCCTTGATATTTACCCTTGTCTCCTTGATATTTACCCCATTTCCTTTCTTTTTCATAGTATTTTGTTTTGTTTTGTTTTGTTTTTTGTTTTGTTTATTTATTTGTTTATTTATTTATTTTTGTTTTGTTTTGTTTTCTTTTTTTCCCCTTTTTTGTTTATTTACGCCCACATTTTATACTATTTTGTAAATATTGATTCATTCTGTTTTAAACAAGAATTTAAATGTTTGGAATATAATGCGGCATATAAAAAAAATAGTAAGTAATAGATATAAAACTGTAAAAACATTGTTCACGTATACACTATAAAACGAAAAGGATGTGTGCAGCAATGTGTTGCTACCTATGGATCCAGCTATCGGAAATCGAGGATTCCGATGAGGTGAAAGAAAATGGATTTCAGTCGATGTTTTGACTAATTTTGTCAATTTTTTGCCTTAATTCTACACGAAATTAAAAAAAGAATCCAGAAAAATGGGGTTTCAACTTTTGGAACCTCCTCTGGATCCGCCAATGTGCCAAATTACTGATATAATAAGAATCAATAATAAAACTGAATAAAACAAAAATCGTACCTTTATTTTTTTATTATTTCTGTTTGCAATTGTACCCGTGGTAACTTTTTCATTTTAAGAATGAAGATTTTATTAAACTCTCTGACAGTGTACACTGTAACAAGAGGCAAATACAGATACATTAAAGTACAGGCAAGTTATGAAACAAAAACAGATAAACATAATATTAATATTGCTCAATCATAAATTACAATTTTTTTAGTTATTTATAATAATCACATTTCAATATTAAATGATATAGTGTTTACTTTCGACGTTTGCGCAGACCATAACGCACATTCAAAATCAATCAATTTTTTATTGTGACGTTTTCACCTCACGTGTGCCATAACAATAAAAGACGCTTAATTCTATTCACAAGTGACAGGCATGATAGTTCAAAATAAAACATACTTATGCAAACTCTCTGCAAAAGAATACGCTCACCATTTAGGGTTTGTATCGGGGAAGGGGGGGGACTGGGAAGGAATATCGAAAGAAATTCAAGGATCGGAAATTTACTTAAAATTTAATGAAAGGGAAAGCCTAAAATTAACTAGGATTAGATGAACCAAGATCTTATTGACGGTATGGAAAAGGATTGCTAAATTCCAGTGAGAAAAAATAGTCAGTATCTTTATATAATAAGGATTGAAATTTAAACATTTGTCATCAACCTATAGTTTTTCACGAGGTCTTCTTTGATTATTATCACGTGCATATTATTTGATTGGCGTGGTACTTCCTAATAAGCCTCTGTATTTCATGTTTGTAATACATATATATACTTGAAAATAAAAAAATACAAAATAACCTTATCATTCATTTACTTAAAATTGTAAAATTGTGCGTTAATGCTGTTCCTATTTTATTTTGTTTTGCATTGTGTTTTGTATGTTTGTTCCCCTTTTTCCTTACTTTAATTTATTAGCTTTGTTTTTTTCACTTTTTGGGGTATTTTTAGTTTTCCTTTTTGTATTTTGCAAGCTTTTGGTGGCAATCCTATGTTAGATTTATTTCAGGAAATAATTAGACATTTATTGCATAAAAGGAAAAGGTTTCGGATACAAATTGTATTGCGGAGAATAATTGTACAAGTGCATTTTTTTAAACTTTACCTCCCCCAAATTTAAATTGTTTGTATTTGTTAAAAAATGCTAACTGTGATATAATTTTAGAATTTTTTGTGATTTTTACGCACTTTCGGAAAAAAGGACCCGCCTGTAAAATATACACATGTACTTCCAAGTTTCGTTTAAGACATCAACAATATACTTGTCGCCGTAAAATGGAAAGCAATTTTTGATTGATCATTTTCAAAAGTAAACATTAACAGAATGTTTGTGGTGTAATTTTACAAAGATTTAAACGATCCTAGTACAAAAAAATAATATAGTAGGGTGGCCAAGGTCCAAAAAGACGCTTAGGTTTTGAGTTTGGGTTAACGGAATCACACACGGCTAATTTTTGTTTTAAATGATAGAGCAACTATCAAACTGTCGTAGAAAGTTCCTGTGGTCACGATTTCTCTAATTTCTCCTTTTTTTTAAGGCACCCTAAAACAGTGCTTGGGATATGGTATCTTTAAAGTTATAGAAAATAGTAGTACTCTCTTATATTCTAATAAAAGGTTAAATACGATAAAGTAAAGACTTGAAATATTTATTTGAATCATAGAATGCAAGTTATTTTTGACAGGTTTTTTAATTTATCGGTATAAATGTGGGGGTAAATTTGAAAAATTCCAACTTTAACGAAAGCACATATACGAATTGTACATATGCTCCAAAAATCATGGATGAAATGTCTACCGTTAAAGAGAAATCATCAATTAAAAAGCCAAAGTTTGCGTATAACTTTCAAATTATAGTCGATGTGAAGACCATGGCCGATTGGTCATGTTCCTTTAAGTGTACAACGAAAGACAACTCTAATCATTTCTTGTCAAAATTACTTGACAAGAATACTAGTAGCGGGAATTTAGTGACATTTTTACGTTGCTTGTGTTTTTAATTTCCCGAGCACATGTGTTTGTTTTCACGTTGAAGATCACTTTTTCAATTCATTTTTAATAATATAATAGGGTTTTGTTTCAGTTGGAACGGTCTTACTAAGATTTATATCAGTGTGTGTTTTTGGGGGAAATTGACTTATTTATACCAATAACAAAAGTAGGATTTATTTCGCCTAAACTTAGTTTACTTTTTAGCGGTTCGTTTTAAAATTAAATTCAAGCTTTCCTTTAAAGAATAATCTTATACAAGTTAGAAATGCGCAGCTCTTTATATCCGAAAGAACCCCTCATATCACGGAGGTGCAAATATTCAAAATGACGGGCCTTTAAAACAAAACTTGTTGAATAAAGACAGCAGACAAATCACTATCAAAAGTAAAACTAAAGAACTACCCCAATAAAATTTACCACAATATTTGAATTTCGTTGCAGTTTTACCTGTGAAATGAAGCTCACTTTAAAATGCATCAAAATTTTCAAAATTTTAGAAGCTGACCTTTGACCCCATCTGAAATAAAATGTGACGAAATTCAATCTATACGACATCGTCATTTCGATGCGCAATGGTGTTCTCTTTCCAAACATATATAATACAGGTGTGTGTTATTCCGTTAACCCCAAATCGGAAAAAATCGTCTCTTGGGCACCCTGCTAATACAGTTCCCTTGACGACATGTGTCTATACGTGTATTTGTCATAGTTAAAAATCCCTGTATGCAATTTACATACCCGAGAGGTACATGCAGTAAGCTTTTCCTATTGAGCACGGGGTGTTTTAGAGTATACTCACTGATTAAGATAGTGTTATTTGTTATCAATTAAAATAATAAATTTCATTCAATAAAAAAAAAAAAACACCACAAATAGATTTATTTTTTCTTTGTAGAATCCCTACCTGCTCGATTTTCGTTGTTGCTTTCCGTACTTACATTTGTACATGTACATTATATTTTTTTATAAATCTATATTCTTAATTATTTTCCTAGACCAAAAGAAATATTCCAGTATTGAAACATGGGTGTGATATCGTCTAAAATCAATCAACGAGACAATCTTTGTTTTTTTTTTTCGTGAAATAAATAGTTGCTATGTTTTAATGCTTTTTTATTTTTTTTCGTGGAAATTTGGAGTCATTACATCCAACGTGCAAGATGAAATACATGTATTCCTATTTCGATTCTCTACATACCCTTCAAAGTAGTATGTAATCAATCTTGCACATTCAGTTTAATTAATACATTAGATTTTTAGAACAGCCATAGTACTCTTGCTAATGCAGTCATTCATACTTTTAGAAATGCACGTGCATTGTGTGGTCATCAGTTGCTCGTTACTCTTAAAACGTGATAAAATATGTGTTAGAAGCAATCAATTGTAGTCGTGACGTGAAAAATCAATTGTAGTCGTGACGTGAAAATGACTGATCGTTGATGCGCACTGGATTGCGCAATCGTCCAAAGTAAACAGTGATTCCGGACATGTTGTATCTGAAGACAACGTGAATAACATTCATATCGAGTAGACCGAATTATGCCGAGTGTGTACTTTTTAAGGTTAAAGGCCCCTTTTTCAGTCCAATGTTAAACCTATGGAAATTTTATGTAAAACCCCCAGCCTAAACGGCTTGTTGCTTTATTCCAAAAATTCTTCTGCAAATTATTGAGATAATTGCCCATGCAAAGCTACCATCATTTTATGCTAGTATCAACCAATTTTATGATTTTGCAGAAAAATTCTTGAAAATTTTGCGGTAGTTGGATGTTTTCTGGGACAAAAATGCGGTCTGTTCGAATGATTTGCCGTTTTTTATATTGATTATCATAAATAACTCATTCTTTTGTTCATAAAACTTGCAACGAATGGTAGCTTTGTATGCATAAATGAAACAGCTATATGCAAACGAAGTTTGGTGAAGAACCAACAAGCCGTTATGGCTGGGGGTTTTACATAAAATTTCCATAGGTTTAACATTGGACTGAAAAAGGGGCCTTCAACCTTAATGCCATGCGTAGATTATCATTATAACATAATTTTGAACTAAAAGGATAATACATTTTTCTATTCCAAAGTGCAATGAGGATATTTACGTATGGATAGTAAAAATAGTGAAAATTATAATACATATATAGAAATGAAGGATTTTTAACATGGATATATTTCTTCGGGGAAGTAAACTTTTAAGATTTTCACGTATATACAATGTGATATGTGAAGTACATGCCAAACAAGATGTTTTTGAAGGAATCACAGAAACAGGCATTTTGTCTGGATTGATTTTCTGTATTTTTCTGTGTCTGCTGTTATGATCCATAGTGTATGGATGAAAGTTTATTCTTTTTTTAAAGAAATTGAATTCACAATAATATAGTAAATATTGAAATGCCATTGGGCAAATTAACAGTAAATAAGTAAATTGAACTGAATTGTCAGATGTTTTTACATTCACGGGGCTTAATCTGCTCGTAAAAAATTGTGGGTGAATTCGCGAATACGTAAAAAATTAGTGGGTGAAAATGAATGTTCCATATCAAAATCGTTTTTTATTTTTTAAATCAACCAAACCAAAAAATATAACTATGTGCATTCTACGGACAATTTGATTTCTAAACAAACTGACCATACCGTTGTTTTCGCGTTCCAGTGATTGAAGCTAGAAACCTGCACACATGTGACATTGGCCAATTTAAAAGCTGAAGACGACAACATAATTCACTTCTGTAGAAAACTGCAGCTATTGGAGGGAATAGGAATACATTTAATGTTCTTTTGTTTACCAAAAATATAAATTCAAACAGTTTAAATGGAATTAAAATCGATATATATAGAAAACAAATGGAATAAGCACATATATTTGGGTGATTTCAAGAGTACGACAGATTTAAGGGGTGATTTCCATTCATATATTAAATCATGAAATCTAGTTAATTGCAAGTAGATTCTCATTCAGGAAGAAATGGTTTTAAAATATTTCAAGCTTCACAAGAGATAGTAAAATTTCGATTTTCAAAAAGTTTAAAATTTAGCGAGCATGTTAAAATGGAGCACGACCTATCTGAATAAGACTGTTTTTCCCAATGAAATGTCTTTAAAAATCGAAAAATACAAAATGGCGGAAAATCTGTCAGATGTTTAATTAATGTCCGTGATTTAAATGTAGTATTTCTGCGGTATTTCAGAGACAAACACTTGCAATGTAAATTAAGTGAAAACCCGAGTCAAGAAACGAGGAATAACGGCAACATCGAAAACACCAAGAAACAAGGCCACAACATGAGTACGGCATAGAAAAGAAAAATGAAGGCACACACAGAAGAATTAACAACACGGATCAAATAAAGACCATGGATGAGATCAGGTGCACCGTTAGAGTAAGCATCTCCTGCTTCTTATAAGACACCGCCGTGTTGAACATGTCAACTCCGGTCGTTAAGGATGGTCACACCTCAGGTTTTTGAAACTGTCTCTGACTTTCGAAATTCTCTTATTTTATCCACCATGATGCATTAGAAAATTTTGCACACTTACCTCCACTTTTCTTTTAAAAAAATTTTTGTATACATCTTGAATAAACTATTGACAAAATTTGATGAAATTCTTGATATATCTTCGTTGTATTCCAAGGGGCGATTGACTTAATGCAAAGTAAATGAAAATTCAAGAGGAGTTCGGTTTCCCGCCAAAATTTAAGCCACGTAAATCTCAAAAACGGGCACACTGACATATCAATATTTTTTGCTAAAAATGATGTATGATCTATGTTCCAATAAATAAAGATACTAATTTTAAAACCTTGATATAATCAACTTGAGGAGTGACAATCCTTAAGTCAAATCCGGTAGAGGAAAAACAAATTTTAGCTGTAAAAGGAAAGATCTGTCATCAGGGAAACATATATCTCATAGCGGTCCACAAGATCGTGATTTCGACCATAAAACTTCTGTAGTGATGACTTCGAGTTATGGGTAATAAAGCATTGCTGAAGTAGCCTATTCGTAAGCAACCGAGCTCTATCAAGGTAGTCATTTCAATATTAGATAAAAATTGATATCGGTATGGGAGCTTTTAAAGTCAGGGCCGCATATCGATCTATTTTCAGTAAGGGAGTTACCCATTTCCGTTAGATTTTTGTTAGCAGAAACTCGGGGAACTGTAAAAGAAAGATGATGAAGTGTAAGGGCAAAATGTTTGTTAGGTCATGACAGAAAGTTTGAACGCAAGGTCCGTGCGGTTGGTATTTTTTGAGTTGTTGACCTTCAATGCTCTGTACTCCTAATCGGCATGTTGTAGAGACCTTCACCATTGAACTAAGGTGACAGTTGTTATGTTTTTAAATTGTCAAAGTCAACATTTATAAAATGTCGGCCAAGGAATAACGAAGCAAAAAAGATGGAGGCGAAAATTCTTAACTATAATATGCAAAAAGATGGCAATTCAGTTGTAACACAAATGAACCTAACATGACAAAGACAAAAAAAAATCAAAACAAAACGAAACGTAACTAAACTAAAGCAATAACAGTGTGAAGTCCACAAAACTGGAGGTATCTTGGGTCTCCTCAAGATCTACATTCATAATAAATCCATCGCTGTACATAGTGGCTGCAATTATTAACGAAGACCAATCTATAACAATGATGTTTACCCTTGTATGGGCTGACTACTGTTTTTGATCAAAAGACCTATGATATGCAGCTTGATCAATAAAGACCTATGTTATGTTTCAAAGACTTATTATGTTCTTTTTAAGACATTTGATATGAATCTACGACCAAATGAAATGCTTCCTATACCTATATGATATGCTACTTAATCTACGATATGCCGTTAAGACATATGATATGCTTGATTTGTAATTTTTGCCTTATTTGACAACAAGATAATTGTTTTCTTTTTTTCTAGTATTAGTGCGCAAATTAGAACAGCGTGACGTGAATGTAAACTTGACTCCGAAATTCTTAAACTTCCCTGTAAACTCTCTAGAATAATTTTGTTTCTTTACAATGAATATCTTTCCTCCAGATATGTGATGGTTGTCATA
>MJUU01056706.1:142734-163650 GCA_002080025.1 Modiolus philippinarum | reverse complement strand
ATTAGATTAAACGGCCACAGTAGGTGGCCCATAAAATTCCAGACGTAGTTTTAGTTTTACTGTGTTGCCAATTGCACGAGGCAAACCGAGCAAGCTGCAGGAAGACCCAGAAGAAGTGTTGGCCTGGTGTTGTTCATGGTTAAGGTTGTTTTGGTTACTTGGTTCGATAGGTCTGTGAGCATAAATACCGAGTTATTTGAAAAATAACTCTTTTTATGCGAGGGACTGAGTTTTCATTCAGATCTCATGAATATTAATTATATCCCAAGATGCACGTGTAATCACATGACTAAAAATCACACAAGCTGGCAAGACGTGTATTTCGAGTGCAAAGTTTTATTTTGTCGAGTTTATTTAATAACCGCCCTATGCCCCTCCACCACCCTGAAGTTTTTAAATGAGAGAAGACATTTTTGAAATTTTATTGTGGGTTGATTGACCCATTTTGTGATGTAATTGAGACAAAATATGTACAGAATTTTTAAAGTTGTGTAAAGTACAGCATTTGAATTGTGTGAACAGCGAATTAGAGATTTTTCATGATCACATGCACATTTTTTGATTATTCTAATTAGGGCAGCTTTTATAGCCCATAATCTGCATTGATCTAGTCATAAAACTGCATTGATCATTATATTGTATTGTATTGGTGGGCCCTTTTTGTTGCCCACCTTTGCCTCGTTTGATATTCATGTTGTAAATATATTATATAACGATTAGATTAAACGGCCACAGTAGGTGGCCCATTATATTCATGTTTATTAAATAAACTCGACAAAATAAAACTTTGCACTCGAAATACACGTCTTGCCAGCTTGTGTGATTTTTAGTCATGTGATTACACGTGCATCTTGGGATATAATTAATATTCATGAGATCTGAATGAAAACTCAGTCCCTCGCATAAAAAGAGTTATTTTTCAAATAACTCGGTATTTTGTGGTTTATTTCATGTGTTCGGTGGTGTTTTGTCTGTCGAATATAATGGATGGTCGAGTAAAAAACCATTTCATTCGCGTATTTGTTGTCATTTATTTACAATGGGTTTGGATTTCTTGTAGATATATGAGATATTTTTTCATAGTTTGTATTCGGTGGTTAAAAATAAAGCGTTTTGGGGTGTTTTTGAGGTGTTCGGCGGTGTTTGGTGGTGTTCGGTGGTGTTCGGCGGTAAAAAGACGCACCGGTTTTCGATTGTTGCTTTCGTATTCATTCGGAAATTCATCTATTTACAAATGCCAAAAAGTACCCAGAATCAATTCATGAATAAACTTAACACAAGGACACAGTAAAAAAGTCGTCAAGTAATGAATAACTTTATCATAAAATATAACTGATATTTGAGATATATATTTATTGACTTTCAGCCAAAGACAGGAAAATGAAACTTGCTGTGATGATAAAGAACATAGTTTGGTGGTATTTGTCCTATAATTCGTAAATTTTAACTGAGGTATCTTCACTTAAATTTTGAAATTTTCCGTGCACCAACAGTTGATTAAAATCATTTTATTCACTGTACAGCTAGAACCATTTTAAATGTATTTTATTCACGAAATATATAAAGTGAAGAATAAACATTATGTAATGGTTTTGTTTTGTGATAATTTAATCTTTTTCTGTGTTTTCACGATCGTCTTCGGTTTTACAATTTCTTTACTTGTAACTCACGCCCGTATAGTTTCAAAACGGCGCCAGTGGCAGTTCAAATTTTGAAATGGGATAGAGTATTTTCGTTATTTGAAATCCAGATTTGTCAATTTTCACAAATTTGTTGTCACCACAGGAGTTCTGTGACATCTAAAACGGGTGTAGATAACAAAGACAACCCGTGACTTAAAGACTTGGATTTGGAAGACGACAACTGTTTCCAGATGTTCATCCGATAATTATATGCAAAGGGCGGAGTTTATCTACAGTTTATTTTTTATTGAATATGATGATAAAGAATCGTTGCAGGATATCTATCCTTAAAAATGAAATAATTTAACAACATACATCAATAGTTTAATAGATTCATTCTGTCTTGTTTCTTAATGGTGTGGATCGTCTATTTAATTATTTTATAGTACATAGATCTTTAGTACATTCGGAATTCTGATAGCTATTTCAAACTACGACGAGAATTTGTCTTTTGCATTTTAAAGATTAAACAAAACACATGACGTATGTTCTACGAAAGAAAAATGCAATTATTACCCTCTAAAATAGCTATTTTGATCGTTCATTTGTTTGCCCTTCCCATTATCGGTTCTTATGTAGAAATTTGGTTTTATTGGTGCTATTGTAAACATTCAAATGATGTGAAGTGTCTTCAATAGCTATAATTTTCTATTACATGCATTATGTCTCCAACAGTTAAAGGCGCCCCTTCATACCATTGTTTTGAAGCACTGTCGTTTTCTGTTACGATCTGAACTTTTTTAGACATTTAATGGTGTACATATTGCATATCTAAACAGGGTAGTTTTTTTTCTTGTACACTAGTGAATTATGTTATACATGAACACCTACTTTGTACTGAATGGTTGTGTCAATTTGTTACTACATTTGTTATTTGTGTCCACTTTTAAGGGCTTGGTTTAGTTTAGGTTGATGATAAAAAAACAACGACAAATCCTTTCGAAGGAACAAATGAAATTAAATGTGTTAAATATTCCGAAAATAGGGGGAGATTTTCCTACCTAATTGAAAACCGTGTAGAGCATTGTGGCCTTTATGGTTTTTTTTTCTTGTTTTGTTTGTTTGTTTTTTTTTATAACGGACGGAACACAGAATATATACCAACATTAAATAACATCGGTGTACATTAAAACAATTGAGCATGGCTTGTGGGACATTTGAAATGGTTTGCAAATGAAATAAAAGGGACAACAGGAAACACCTGCAAATATTTGACCAACATTTGCTGTCATTTAGGACCGTTATAAATATGTCGGGCAGTACGGTCTCACAGATGTTTGGTAACGACTTGAAAATAATGAGATAAATATAAAATATTTACCAACATTTGACTATATCGATTTATATTATTAAACTATTCAGCAAGGTTTGTAGGGCATTTAAAAGGGTGTGAAAACATTGTAAATACTCGTCCAACATTTGCTGTCGTTTAGGACCGTCGTAAATATGTCGGGCATTGCGGTCTCAATAATGTTTGTTAATGACTTGGAAATAATGAATCAAATACAGAATAGTTACCAACATTTAACATTATGGTTGTATATTATTAAACAATCGAGCATGGTTTGTAGGGCATTTCAAAGGGTGTGCAAACATTGTAAATACTTGTCCAACATTTGTTGTCATTTAGGACCGTCATAAATATGTCGCGCATTGCGGTCTCAATGATGTTTGTTAATGGTAGTAAATATTTATGGAAATCTACAATATTTACGCCCATTTAAAAATGTTAACAAATATTTCCAAATATTTGACGGTTATTTCCAATGATTTACACTGAACGTAAATGGTAATAAATATATAGCCATTTTTTACAAACATTTGCGATGGTATTGCATTAAAATGCATATCACCAATGTTTATAACCATGCCCGTATATGTATAGATATATTGCAAATATGACCGGTCATATTTACAACCCATTTGAGTCTATAAAACGACCTTTTCATGTAGTGTGCACGGTTGTAGACAATATGGGGTGGGATTTGAATACATACTTTATGAAAATCGATCTTTTGTTGTTTTTTTTTTAATATAAAAAAAATGTGTCATTCAGATATCAGCCTTCATCAGAGATAAGTTAAATATTGAAAAGAAGAGGGTTAATAACTGACAATGATGAGTCAAGATATTTTAATTAAAAAAACAAGTGGAACTGTATAAAGTTCGCCGAATGTTTTATAAATAAGGAAGTCTAATAAATGATATAATAGTGCTTTTTTTATAAATAGAAATCAAATTGAAAATTTATTGCGTTACTATTCAAATTGAAAAATACAAGCAGATATGTAGACATCATTCACAATGTCGCATAATCTTGAATATAAATGCATTTATCATATACTTACTCAAGATATGCGTCTTTTTGCATGTGTCATAAACAGAGAATCAAGCCAGTCATATCTTCAGGGGTTGTAATATGAAATCCGTATTACACGGGCGTGTAATATGAAATCCGTATTACATGGGGTAACATATGGATTTTTCAAAATGGCGACTGGCGATTTTCCAGCTCAGGGAATACACAAAGATTTACATATTTCAGTATAATTTTACGGAATTAAGATATAAAACATTTTATTCATTTACTGGGAACAATCAACATTTTTGTGGATTTTTAGTCTACACCCGTCACAAGTTTCTTACTTTTATGTAGTTGTTCCAGTTAAAGGCATACGACACAGTTTCGATTTACATTGAAAAACTTGTGAAAATATGAGTATTGCACAATTTTGATACGTACTTTCCAAATATGCAAAAATATATATACCTTAACGGGCGAATTTTCAAGATATAAAGCGTCGAAATTCGGTAAAATTGAGCAAAAATTGAAATTACTGCAAAATTTCGGGCAAAATTCAAATTGGTACATCTTTTTTTATTTTTGAAGATAGCCAAGTAATTTTTTTCTGCAGGTCAATCTTTCATACTGAAACTATTACATGAGATCAAACTTAAATCATTTCTTTCGATATATATCTTATTTTTTGTTGCTTATTTCAACTTTTAAGTTCTAAAACCTGAGAATTCGCATGATTTGAAAATCTTTTTGTCATGGTTCCTACATTGATTTTTCCCTGAATTTAATATATGTTGTAGGGCTTGTACCAAGGAATTCAAATGTGAAATAAAAATTAGGGGTTAACGTGCGTTTTTTCGAGATAAAGAATAAAAACCTCCCAAAAGTCACATTTTACGTAAATTTTCGCGGGAAAGCGTTATTGACGTTATTCCGTATCTTTCAACGCTGCTGCTGAGTTAGAAACGTCAAGGATAAATAATCGGCCAGATTTCAAATATTTGCTTTGCGTATGCATATACATGTAACGGTTTAACAATGGTTTAATATTTATAATACCAGGATTCATAACCCTGGACCCGCCCCTGAAAAGAAGAAGCGAAAAAGTAAAGAAGAGAGCATGCTATTTATACATCAAGTTTTTATTATTCTGTTTTGTCTGTAAACGAAAAAAAAAAACAACAAACAAACAAACAAACAAACAAAAAAGAACTTGGATCCGAGTATATACTGTACATAGTTTTATTTGACATTTTCAATAAATGTATAGGTGGATCAAGACTAGTGGGGGTCTTTTGGTTGGAGCCCCCTTTATCCGGAGAATATTTTAAATTTTGTGCAGAACATACGCAGAAATTGAAAAAAATAGCCAAAAATTAAAAATAAAAATAGTCTTTAATGAACTCATCTTTTTTGCGAAGGCTTCATCAAGCGGTGAAATGGTCACCATTTCTCCTTTATTTTCTAGTCTTTGTTGATTTCCCCAAATTTAGTAAACAGTTGTTTACACTTATAACCCTAAATAGAGGACAATAGAAAATACACACAGAGGTACTGCATTACCTACGTACAAAATATTAATCCGGAAAAACACACATCAACAAGATTTCATAGGTTGTGTCGAGAGAAATATAAAAAAAAATCATGCCTGTTGGAAAAGACACAAATCACGTCTCAGGCGTATCTCCACTGTGCAACGCATTGTCCCTATAGTGAATTTTTGTTGAGGTGACGAGACACAGATTAAGGAAATTGAAATCCAAAATTAAAATTCACAAAACTAAGTTTTATTGGTATTTTCGTAAGTCTAGAATAAAGTATACAGATGTAATAAAGAAGCAGCGAGATTGTCAGATCATAGTATTTAGCCGGTTTATATGTTAGGGTTTCTTACTACAATCTATTTTTCTTCAGTGCAGATCAAATCAAAACATTTGGAAATTCGTATATCGAAATATATCGAAATATATGTAAAAGCAGTAAAGCTGATAGAGAACAAATTACCAATACTGAAAGTGTAAATAAAAAAAAAAACAAAATAAGATAAAGACGGAGCTATGCAATATAAATCATTGAAATAATTTAAAATCAGTTACAAAGGTACACAATATTAGTTTCAGAGAGATTTATGAATCTACTTTTCTTTAATTTTCATTAATAAGCTATCGAATTTGGACGATAGTTCAAAATTGTATCTTTATAAAGGATTGAAAACTACTTTTAAGCTAGAGGAATACCTAAAACAATTAAAAATTTTAATAGTCGTCAACTGATCACAAAATTTCGAATTAGTGATCATAACCTTGAAGTAGAAGTAGGAAGATATAAGAAAATACCTCGAAATCAAAGAATATGTAAAACTTGTAATGTCCTTGACAATGAAGAACACTTCTTTTAACAATAATATAAGACAGAGTTTCATTGAAAACATAAATAACCATTTAACTGATTTTAACCAGCTTGATTCTCCATCAAAGTTAAAAAAAAAATCTTGAATCCAGGTACAAGTATATTGTCCAGTGTTGTTGACTATATAAAGCGGTCTGTAGAACTGCAAAAATGAAATTTTACTTCATTAAATATAATTAATCTTCTTGTTACCATGATTATATGTTATAAACAATTTGTGAATTTGTATATATATATGTCATTGTATTGTTTATATTTTGCTTTAACCCGTTGGGGTTTATTTGTGCAAATAAAGTTAAGTTTAATGATATGTCAAGTTTAGACCGGTTTTGAGGCGAACTAGAAATTAACACATACAGTAAATAAATGAAATAAAGAACCGACAAAATGGTCTGGAACCCTTCTAAAAACGTAAAAAAAAGTCAAAATAGTACACGTTTCTTTGGAATTACGTCTTTTTTTATTGACAGATGTATGACGTTTAACCATTGTAGCGTCATTTTCGTGGCAAATTCAAATTATGACGTTACTGTATTGTAGCGTTTCAACACGCTTAGCGACGGTAACTGTGGCGTATGCCCTTAATGACCCGCGTTGTTATGAAAATATTTTGTCGGTTTGAGAAGAAAATTACAAGTGTTAGCAAAGATTAAGCTAGATGTTCACCTTGAATCAACTTTCAGTTATTCCAGGACCCTTTACTAAATATATGCGTTGGCAATAAATGTAAGTGTATTAGCCTAATCTCAGATGATCTCATTTGAATGATCTTGTGTAAAAATATTTCAAAGGCAATTTATTTACAACTTTCAGTACAAAAGTGCTTACATTTAATGGCACGAGGTACAGTCCCATTAACTTACTTTTCCATTTGAAAATAACCTATCAGTTGGATGGGAAACATCAAACACAGTGACACCAAACAAGAGGGAACTATCTGTTGAAATGTAAAACACACACGAAAGAAAAAAAATGTGGTGGCAAAACCCATTTTTTTCTAATGTATACTCATAAGTCGGAACATTTTATTGTTTCATTTTAGTAAAAAGCGAGTGGTATAAGTATAAGTTTAATTTGTTTAACATAATAAATACAAAATACTGAAGTTCTTGTAAATTGAGATAATGTTGACAAAAATGAAACCAACATGCTCCAATTGAAACAAATCCGATGAAAATTACACTGACTAAATGGATGAAATAAAGAAGAGTAAGGCTGCTTAAATGTTAAAGTATATGATAAATAGTTTATGATATGGCATTTTTCATATCATATCCCATATCATCCCTCGACCCATATTAGCCCTCTGGTCTCCGGCCCTCGGGCTAATATGGATGTCTCGGAATGATATGAGATATGATATGAAAAATGCCATATAATAATCTCTATTTATACGATTGGTGAGCCCGATGAGTCGTATAATAATAATTTGCCTAGACGTTTATTTACTATTGGCTTTAGGCACCTAAACTCCATTTGCTTTTATCTTGAATGATTTCTAATTACTAAATCTGCAATATTGTAAAATTTTATTATTGATCTCAGGATATTAACATCTACACAGAACCGACAAACATATTTCGTGCCAAATGCCTGCCACGGAATACATATATCTAAAATATGAGAATAGCTCAACCCGTATTCTACCTCCTGGTTAACAAATACTGTAATTTTGTGTTTTTGTACTTCCACACATGCAAATTGTATTATTTATTTATTATATATATTTATCTTCTCTGCAACTAAGCTTAGCGCACGAAAATAAAGATACTCATATTCATATTCATTAACAAATATTTGCGAATTCGTGGATCCACTAGAAATATCGTATTTGTAAAGTCACAGAAAGAAAAGAATATGAGAAAAAAATGTAAGGATACAAGATTGAGAACGTGTTAATGATATAAACCATAAAAAGTTATGTTTTCTGTGAAAAACACGCCATGCACTAATTATAGTGTACTAAGCACCGCTCGCTATAGTTGAAAAGTATTTGGGCTGTCATCAGAACATTGAGATAAATTGGCAATGTTTGTGCCTTTCCTGGGTACATCTATTTCCTTTTGGGATTCGAAACTAGAGATGTTTAATTTTTCTTCTTTTTAGCTCACCTGGCCTAAAAGGCCATGTGAGCTTTTGCCACCACTTTGCGTCCGTCGTCCGTCCGTCGTCTGTCCGTCCGTCCGTCCGTCCCTCCGTCCGTCAACAATTTCAAAAATCTTCTCCTCTGAAACCACTAAGCCAATTGTTACCAAACTTGGCCTGAAGCATCACCAGGGTATGTAGTTTAAAAATTGTGTTCAATGAGTCCGAAGACCAAACAACATGGCCGCTAATAGAACATAGGGGTAAATTGCTCTTTTTTGCAAATAAGTCAAAAACCGTTGCAGATATCAAAAATCTGACTGGGCAAAAATGATCAGCATGGCAAGATCTACCCGCTCTGCAATTTTGAAGAAAATTCGAAAACCTGTCTTGGAGTTATTGCCCATTTTCCGTCAAATTTTCAAAATTTTTGCATTTTTTATTTTTTATTTCAAAAAGTGTAACAGATAGAGGTCAAGTGTAAATTGCAAAAATGTCCAGCATATCAAAGATCTATCCAACCCTGAAATTTTGAACAAAATCCAAAAACCCTTGTAGGAGTTATTGCCCTTTTTCACAGAATTTTAAAAAATTTTGTTTTTTTTTTGTCTTTTATTCCAAAACTATAGAAGATGAAGGTTAGATGTCAATTGATGAAATGTTTGCCATGCTGTGGCGACTTAAAAACTGTCGTTGAAAATTGTTCATTGACCGCCATTTTCAAAATGGCTGCCAAAAAAGGAGGGAAAATTCAACATTTTCCGATTTCAATAAAATTTGGTTTCCAAATACAATAATAATTGATGTTGTGACTTCAAAACTGGTGTTGAAAATTGTTTGTTGACCGCCATCTTTAAAATGGCTGCCAAAAAGGCGGGAAAATTTAGCATTGTCCGATTTCAATGAAATTTGGTTTCCAAATAGGTATGGATGTTGCAACTTCAAAACTGTTGTTAAAAATTGTTCGTTGAGCGCCATTTTAAAAATGGCCACCAAAAAGGCGAGAAAATTCAATATTGTCCGATATCAATGAAATTTGGTTTCCAAATACATATTGATGTTGCTACTTGATAACCAGTGTTGAAAATTGTTTGTTGACTGCCATTTTCCAAATGGCCGCCAAAAAGGCGTCAACATTCAACATTGTCTGGTTTCAATGAAATTTGATTTCCAAATAGGTATTGATGTCGCAACTTCAAGACTGATGTTAAAAATTGTACGTTGACCGCCATTTTCAAAATGGCCGCCAAAAGGGCAGGAAAATTCAACATTGTCCGATTTCAATAAAATTTGGTTTCCAAATAGATTTTTTATAATGTTTTATTGGCAAAACACATGTATATATATATAAGTTACTGACAAAGAGTACATGTTAATTACAAAACTGATTATCATAAGCAATAATATTTTTTTTGTTCAAAACAGGGAACAAATAGATATACGGTGACCCCTAGATGCTTTGTTTTGGGTCGTTTTAACCTGGAAATGGGAGGTTGTCTCCTTGACATTTACCCCATTTCCTTTCTTTTTCATATAGATGTTGCGACTTCAAAAATGAAAGTTACAACAAAAGTCAGAATCGATCAAAGGAAGAGACCAGCAAGGAAAATCCGTATAACATTCGACTGAATCAGAGGAACACAATCCGACACAGAACATTTCTGGCAAGGCGTCATATTCCCGACTTGGAACGGGCATTTTATAAATAAAATGGTGGGTTAAACCAGGTTTATTGATGCATCAACCTCCCGCTTATATGACGACTAACTATAGCTTCTGTGTGCCCAGATTGTGTTAAATGTCAAAGCCATTATATTGTCAGGGCGCACTACACTATTTCAATACGCCAATGTTTGACAGACCTCGAAAATAGTACTATAAAAAATAGTCCCTTTTCATTTGTAGTGACTGCAGCCAATTAATACATATAATAATCAGCAAGATCATAGAATGTTCTTAAATCAAAGCCGATGTTGGGAATTATTTGTTGACTGTCATTTACAAAATGATGTCTCAACTTCAAAACTGGTGTCGAAAATGGCATAAAAAAAGCCTAACAAATAAATATAGTAAAACATGATCAGACTTTAATTACAGTTCAAGATATTGGTGGTGTTCGAGCTAACCAAGTTGGAGGGATTGGGGTTCTTGATTGTGGCAAATGATAGCCAGGTGAGCGATACAGGCTCCTGGGAGCCTCTTTTTTCAATTTCATGCCTCCGAGGTTAAGTAACATCGTGTGATAGATAAACATCTTATCAATCAGTATTTATCCTACTGTATGCAAGTTTTGTATATTAGTGTTTGGATGAGAGAGAGAGGGGGGACCAAAGTATAAACCACGCTAATACTTCCTGTCATGGTCACAGGTAAGTACATGTTTGTTAATTGGGGGTAATAAACAGGTTTGTTGTTTTGTTGGACAACAATCTGTCAAAAATTTACCTGTCAGTGTGCATAATTATCCCGGCCAATATTTTTTCAATTATTTGTAGAGCAGTATGCTCGTCAGAACATAGATTTATTATCATAGACTTATTAAGCCTATGAATATATCTATGATCAGAATTTCGCATTGCACCTTTTTTGAAAATTTCAAACAATTTGTTAAAATAAAATGTTGGTCTTGTACCTAGATGTGATCAAAATATCAAAACAAAACCAAGAAAAGTATATAATACGCATTTTGTCATCCAATCATTTAGTTAGAAAACCGTCTGCTTCACATTGATAAAGAATGTACATGATGGTAACGGTAGGTCACCGTTATTTGGTATCTCTAAGGTCATTAGACTTTTATCGAGAGGATGACAAAATGGAGACTTACACAACGAAGTCACTCACATCGAAATATCGATCTCATGCACTTATCCTTTGGAATAAAACATTAATATAGATGTATACTGGTTCATTTATACAAATGAAAAAAAAAAATTTTGAGAATTTTCCCTTAATAATGAAAAACTATCACTGTTTGCTTAAATTGACTATAGACAGAGATTTCTTCAAGGGGAGCAGCAAAAAATCAATGAATGAAATTATAACAAAATCTAATCGTAAAATTATTAGGTTACTCACAGTGGTTGTCCGTTATTTTCCGACATTTGTTTGGAAGTTCTGATTGGTTGCAACAGTAGCATAGTATCTTCAAATATCAGATTTATTAGCATGAGGCTTAGAAGCAGGGACAAGGCGTGCTAAAACTATCATTTTCGCCTGTTTCCTGTCGAATGCAAATACCTATCATAATTAAAGACATTATATGTATATTGTTTTTATACAGCGATATAAAAATTTTAGTAAATGGTGAATAAAATGATATGGAGTAAATGCACATGAGACAAAGTCTCTACAAATACATGGTAAAAAACAAGCAAAGGAACAACGCTTTTATTGTTGTTCTTCATCTTGAAGTCACCATGAGTAACTTTATTTTCAACGGCCTAAAAGTATTCAAATCTTAATAATGTAACAGATATTCCAAAAATGGAATCTCGCTGTTTCTGTTAAAAGAATATCCACTTCGAAAATAAAATTGACACCAAAGAAATAAACCACAATTTAATATAAATACAATGACGTGAAATGAATTAACCTTATTCAAGAATTTCTGTAAAAGATTGAAAAAAAAACTTTTTTTGTCATTAAATTTATCTTTAAAAAAGATTCCAATATGACTCTCTTCTTTCGCTTTGAAGACAAAGCTATGTTCAAGCTATGTTCTAATTCCAACAATATTTTTAGCACGTGCGTATATTTTGTTGTAAAGGGACATTTGTAATGTACAATTTCACATTTTATTTACTCAATATTTATTTAATTTTATGTAAATAGCGTTTTAAATAATGAACCACCCCGAAATCCACATCAGATAATGACATTAATAGAAGTTTACAACAGTTACTAAATTTAAGACGCGGAGTTCAAATTGACACAATCGTAACCTAGCAACGAATGTGTTGTTGTTATGAAATCTTATATTTGTTGCATATCATGCTCTACGATTTAAATATAAAATTTTTACCTTTGAACGTTTAAATATGAGTTTTATTCCTTTCATTTTCTTAGTTTTTAGATTATCGCAATTGGGCTCTATGCGAATTAGAACATGGTCAGACCTTATATTTGTCTTCCTTTTATACCTCGCTATCGCTCGGTATAAAATATTGACAAATATAAGGTCTGCCCATGTTCTAATCGCTCTGTATAAAATATTGACAAATATAAGGTCTGACCATGTTCTAATTCGCATAGAGCCCGCATGCAATAATCTATTTCTTAATTTTACCATATCCGTTTATTTGTTCAATTAAGTATAGTAGGAATATTTGGTTAATCCGGCCTCAAAAACGTGGCTTCAATGGTTAACAATGGTAGCAGACTTATAAACTTTACGAACCCTTTAATATGTGCAAAAAAAACTTAGTTGCTTTATCATGAATGAGAGGATATGGAGTAAACGCACATGAGACAAAGTATCTTCAAATATATGATGGTAAAAACAATCAGAGGAACAAATTTTTATTGTTGTTCTTAATCTTGAAGTCCACGTGAAGCCTTTAACAATGAGCTTTGCTCATACCTCATAGTAAGTTTAAGACGGCACCTAGCACCGGTTTATTTTATTTTATTTATTTATTTATTTATTTTATTATTATTTTTTTTTTTTGCTAAATGTCGAACAATGATAAATCGATGTCTTTGCTGATCATTGATGCGGGATTGTCAACAAACATTTAGTTAAACTAGCAAAGTGCTCTTACAATCACTGCCATCAGTTGCCCGACAAAAGCAGTTAGTCTAGTATCTGATTTACAACATATAGACAAACGCAGGACACTCATCAAGATGATTGTACGAAAACTTGGCATTATAAAAGAGTGACTTTAATCAGGTATCGAAATTATAGAAATAAATGCCAAATTTTGAAAGAATGGTAGTATATCTTCATGAGATCATGAGAAATTCTCTCACGAACAAGTACACCATAACTGAAATATATAGAGAGCATACATCTCTCGCACGGGAATCTTTTTACGGACTTCACTCTGCAGGAGGGACAAACTCCGGTTGTAAATAATGAATGAAAGGATATTGAGTAAATACACATGTGACAACGTCTCTACAAATACATGGTAAAAACAAGCAAAAGAACAACGCTTTAAATGTATATATTTTGTAACACTACAGGATTTTTGCTTTTCGCCACTAAAAAAATCAAGTAATACAGAAGTCATATTAGTAATGGTAAAGGTCCAAAATGTAATGAATGATTTGTTCCTTGGTCATATATTCAAGAGGCAGTGAGTTTCTCTATTCCAGGCACTCATTTCTGACTTCAATTTCACAAGAGTCCCCTTTTTAAAAAGATATAGTAGATGAATCAATGAAAGGACACATGAATTAAATTAACATGAGACAAAGTCTCTACGAATACACATAGGGGGAGGGTTTGGATCCACGAAAACGAGTTTAACCCCGCGGCAATTTTTGCGCCTGTCCCAAGTCAGGAATATGTTGGTCATTGGCTTGTCCTTGTCTTCTTATAAAATTGTAGTTTTTTGATATTTGGGTTATTGGATGAGGTTTGTTTCCATTGATTTATTCACTTTTTTACCTTTTTGGGGCCATTAAGTGCTTACTATATGGTGTGAGGTTCCTCAGTGTGTTGAAGACCGTACGATGACCCCTAGATGCTTTGTTTTAGGTCGTTTTAACCTGGATATGGGATGTTGTCTCCTTGACATTTACCCCATTTCCTTTCTTTTCCATATACATTGTAGAATAAAGCAAAAGAACAAGACTTTTATTATTTTTTTTCATCTTGAAGTCGCCATTAGGCACAAGTCTTTATTTTCTGTATTGTTTTGATTTTCTCACGGGAATGAAATATTTAAATATGAATGATTAATTCTGTGTTCTAAATACTGTCAACATCGGGATCACAAAAAATGTTACTTGATGATTTTTTTTATCCTGGATTATTGACTACATTGTTTTAATTTTATTATCCGTGGATTTCAATGAATAAATGAATATATATATTTTTAAATGTGTCTACATTGTAATAACGATAAGCTATCTTTATTCTATTTTATCATTTGCATATAGATGGTGTAAATTCACAACAGATTTCTATTGAATGTGTTAGCCAATAATTTGTAGGCTAAAAAATTTTATGAAAAAAATATTTAAATTGAAATTTCAATGTAAATCATTCCAGACACAAACAGTGCTTTAATTCGGAAAAATAGAAAAAAAATTGTATGTGGAAATTAAGAATTGAAAAATTAGCCTTGTTGAATATTACAGAATTAAACATGGTTATTAATTCGATTGTCTGTTTGTTGCTACTGATATTTAAACGTAAGTTACATTTATATTATCAAAAATACAGCATTTGTTATGAGCATGAATTTGTTCTTTATTTCACAATGATTAGAGACAAGGAGGAACAAAACGCGAAATAAAGTATCCGCGAAAATTAGATGGTTTACAGAATATAGCAAATATAAATTTTAAGATTTTGAAATCAAAGGCTAGAAAAAAATATTGGAATGTTATTATAAGTGTCACATCAACCCTTTTCTCTATTCAATGTCTTAGTTTCCGGTTTCGAGTGCAATCAATGACTGACTAATCTGGTGGATAATTACAGGTACTATTCATTCTGTTTTTGTGTTGTCTTTTTCGTGGTATTTTTCGTTTGTTTGTTTTTTTTTCTATTTATTTATTTTTTTTTATTTATTTTTGTTATTGTTGTTTACGCATTTGCTTGTCATATTCATAATTTCAGTTTACAGTGTTTTATTTTCTAATACCCGTATACTGTTTCTCAATGCTAAAAAGAATACTGATGCCACTTGTCAATCACATTTATTATATCTTAAAATATTTTTCTTTAACTAAATTAATTAGTTAAATCAAAGTATCACATGTAAGATTTTTTTAAAGATGTCAGGGTAACAATCCTAACAATTGTCATATAGCTGAGCGGGTAACAATTTTTTCACTGTTACCCTCTGTTCATGGTTCAATGATTTTCACAAAATGTACTCTGATTTTCAATAAATGATTAAGATAAATATCAGTTTTTGAACATCTTTGAGCTTATGGTCTTCCAAACGTTTAGATTATATCTGCACTGGAGAGACATAAGTTGTCGAAATGTGCATATGCAGGAAATAAATTCACAGTAACTTCGGTATTTAGTTATCAGTATAATAAAACAAATCACATATAGCTTTGAGGGTGACAAAGCAGATTGTTACCCCTCCAGTTATATGTTATTTATATAGACTAGAGACAGCCTATTAAAGTATTTTTATGTCTTTGAAATTATTCCTCAAATAGAAAATCTGTACAAGATTGAAAGAAACATTGAAAAATATTTCTCATAATGAAAACTTGTATGAAGCTTATTTCATATACATCGTTATATGTTAAAAAAACTTTATTTTCAACAGCAACACAAAGCACTCATAGAATGCCATGGTCCCCAACTACCAAAGTAACACACGTGCAAGCTTCCGGGGGTGTTAACACAGTGGACTTTATCCAACATTTGGAAGAAAAAGTTTCAAATTTTATTAAGTTGTGTTGTGAAGGTAAGATTTGAATAGTTTTAGCTTAAGGTAAAGTCATAATAATTGACATTTCCTACAATTTTTTTTTTTTTTTGCATGATCATTGCTCAGCTTGATATACATTGTACATTGAAATATAAAAGGAAAATGTGGAGTACCCATACTTGCTTTAATTCCCCAGTGGTTTGATTGTCGTCCAGTTTGACATATATTAACATTGAATATAAAGAAATGGATTCTAAAGACTGCAAAATTCGAAAAAAATACTTTGGTTTCAAGTTAATTTAGGTCCAATTTTGTTTTAATTTAACATAATTCTGCAGAGGATCTTAGCCTTTAAAAAATATAAAACCATCACTGTGTTTCATTTTTGTGTTAAATGCATTCAAAGATATGAATATGTCCGTATATTTAATTCTTTCAGTTCCATTTTTCACAATTGACTCAGTCCTGTTGCCAACTGAATTTTACTGTTGTTACGATTGTTTTTTGATTTATTACATTGGCTGTAAGGGGAAGGTTTGGGCCCAATAAACTAGTTTAACCCCGCCGCAGCAGGTTTGCGCCTGTCCTAAGTCAGGAAATTTATTAAGCCTTTGTGTGTCTTGTCTTTTTTCTAGTTAGTTACTTTATGTCTATAGGAGTCTAGGATGATGTTTATTTCGCTGAACTTGATTACTCTTTATTCAGGGGCCGACTCCGACCTACCGTTGGGTGTGGGGTTTTCTCACCGTTCATTGAAGAACTTATGGTGGCTTTGAGTTGTTATTACTCCCCTTTGGGTCGTTGTCTCTTTGACACATTCCCCGTTTCCCTTCTTTTTTTTATTTTCTTGTTTTTGTAACGTCCTAGCTACGGTATGCCGACGTCGATATGATGTTGCCAAATAAATGTATATTAGGGAGATTCGCTCCTTATGTTTTGGGATTTCTGTCAGATTTTCAGTATCCTCTGGTTTTATCCATTTTAAAGCATTATAATTTTTGCTCATGGATCCCCTGTAATTTCACTAATTTCAATTTATACTTCTTTATGCATATTCTGTTAAATTTTCATTAAATTGTATTAATTCTTTCACAATTATACTCGGTAAAACCTTCCTAAAGTTAACCCTATGAAAAATTCAGAGGAGTTAAGTTTCCCGCCAAATTTTCAATCATTTATATCTCGAAAACAAGAGGCTCTCAAGAGCCTGTTTCGGTCACCTCGACCATGGCTGACATAGAGAGATGAATGGCATTTCCAATAGGGTCCAGAGTTTAAACTACGTTCCCCGCCTAGGCCACCTTGGATTGAATTGGATGTAGACATGCCAGATGCAAATTTTGAAGAGGGCTTGACTGGTATTTTCTGAAAATAGGATATTTGAATGTCTTTACCATAAGTTTCAATGTTAAAACTATGTTCCCGCTGACAGTCATTTTGGACAAGGTATGAACCTGCTGGATATTTTTTTGGAGGGTCCCCAAAGAACCATTGTGACTATTTGGTTCCAATTGGACTGGTAGTTTCTGAGAAGATCTTAGAATAAGTTTTCCCATACGGTCCATTGTTAAAAGTATGTTCTCCGCTGGCAGCCATCTTGGATGAGGCAGATACCTGTCGGATACCTTTTTTGGAAGGGACCATCTAAGGACCATTGTGCCTAAGTTTGATTATAATTGGACTGGTAGTCTCTTAGAAGAAGATCTTTTAATGTCTTTTCCATAGGGTCCAATGTTAAAACTATGTTCCCGACTGGCAGCCACCTTGGATGAGGTACGGACCTGCCGGATACCTTTTTTTGGAAGGGACCAACTAAGGACCATTGTGCCAAAGTTTGGTTATATTTGGACTGGTAGTTTCTTAGAAGAAGATCTTTGAATGTCAATGTCTTTTCCATAGGGTCCAGTGTTAAATCTATGTTCCTGGCTGGAAGCCACCTTGGATGAGGTACGGATCTGACTGATACCTTTTTTGGAAAGGATCATCTAAGGACTGTTGTGCTAAAGTTTGGTCTTTTTTGGACTGGTATTTTCTAGGAAGAAGATTTTTGAATGTCTTTTGCATAAGGTCCAATGTTAAAACTATGTTCCCAGCTTGCGGTCATCTTGGATGAGGTACGGACCTGCCGGATACCTGTTTTGAAACGGACAATCTAAGGACCATTGTACCTAAGTTTGGTAATAATTGGACTAGTAGTTCCTGAGAAGAAGATCTTTGAATGTCTTTTCCGTAGGGTACAATGTTAAAACTGGCGCTGGCGGCCATCTTGGATGAGGTACGGATTTGACGGAAAAAAAATTTAAAGAGGACCGTCAAAGGACTATTGTGACCAAGTTTGGTTCCAATTGGCCCAGTGCTTTCAGACGAGATCTTTGAATGAAAAGACGGACGGACGGACGCCGGACGCCAAGTGATGGCAACAGATCACCATGGCGTCATGGGCATAGCCAGGTGAGCTAACAAGATCATCAACCTTTGATTTATCTATTATCTTTTTTTTTGCTATTTTTTTTTAATTTTCTAACATTTAAAATTCCATTTATTTTCAAATTGAGGTAGTAAACCGCTTAAATGTATTAACCGTATTTTAGATATAACGTGATATTAATCGTTAAAATGAATTCACTGCAATTTACCATAATGGTTGCGAAAAAAAACAATTATTTTTCGATAAATGTTAGACAGATTTGCCACTAAACAAATCGTTACAATTAAAGGCCAACAATACTTCTTTGATACGCAAAATGTGTTTTTCATCCGCTTGCAGCATTCCTTAGTTTTTTTTAACAGAGAATTTAGTTTTATTTGGGAAAATCCGATAATTCAAAAAAAATACACTTTTTTACAATGATTGTGTTCTTGCGTTTAGTTTTGGGTCTATTTAGGGTAGATATTAATAAACTATATCCCTGTATCTCTTTCACGAAATGTCCAGTATACCCATAATTAATAGTGTATCTAAAGATATCACAAAAACACAACTTATCTTGTTCTGAGCATGAAATGTATCTTATTCCAAAAATAAAAAGGCATTAAAAAACTAAATACAACACTTTTTTTTTCAAACGGCCATATCAATAAAAAAAAATGTCTCATCTAGGCAGGTCAAATCAAAACGTATGGACACCGTTAACGGGAAGATTTTTGTTAAAACTGTAAAAAGTCAACTTTTTTAAACGAGCTTGAGACTATTTCATAAAAAACGTAAATTTAGATCAATCTAAAAGTATGCCATAGCATTCATATATTCAGAACCAATTATATCCAACCTTCTTTTTTCAACTTGTTATCATATAAGGAAGCTATTGCAAATAAGCGTTTACGCGCTTTCATGGGTTATCCTTGGAATTAAGGCAGTTTATTTTGCGTATTTTTAGCCTACCTCACATGTTTTTTAATTGTGTTATTTTGTTTTACATACTTTTAATTTGTACTCGTGATTATGATGCCATTCCTAAACGAATTTTACATATTACCCCAAGATAAAGATTTTTGATATTGATAGAAAAAAGAAGGGAAACGGGGAATGTGTCAAAGAGACAAATAACAACTCAAAGCCACCATAAGATCTTCAATGAACATCATCCTAGACTCCTATAGGCATAAAGTAAACTTACTAGAAAAAAGACAAGACACACAGGCTTAATAAATTTCCTGACTTAGGACAGGTGCAAACCTGCTGCGGCGGGGTTAAACTAGTTTTATTGGGCCCAAACCTTCCCCCTATAGCCAATGTGATAAATTAAAAAAAATCGTAACAACAGTTAAATTCAGTAAAATTGATGTTTGCTCCTAAATTACTATATATCTATTCAAAATTGTTAGTTTAAACGGGATACTTTCCAAAAACGCATTCTGCATAAATAAAACAACAAAATTGAACAGAGTAGTGAAACTATGTCATCAATAATGTTCTGTTATGATTGTTTGTTTAATTTATTTATTTATTTATTTATTTATTTTATTATTATTTTTTAGATCACCAGAACTGTACAAACAGTTCCTTATCTTTGGCTTCTGAAGTACACAGCTGGCCAATAGTGACAACGGCTGATGTTACGAGCCTGATGAAAGGCTTGAAGAGAAGTATTAACTACCAGATCCAGTTGATGTCAGTTGGTAAGGTCAATCTGATTATCAATAGAATTCACTTTGAATAAAAATTGCACGCTACTTTTTCATAACACATTGTGTTCATTTAAGTGAAACACTTTTGTAACTTAATTAAAATTATATTGTTATTGTGTGGTGGTATTTGATTGACCTATTCTGCACATCCGGAACAGGTAAATTAAATGTCAGTTGTACAAACAGACCCAAAACAAAATCTTTAACGATTGTTTTCAAAGCAATTGCAAAAAATACATTTCTAACCGTACAAAGAGTTCGATTGTGATTTTGATTTGACAAATATATTTGGAGTAAAAAACGCTATGGAGTTAAAACTGATTGTGAACTTCAGTTGTTTTTTTTTTGTGTGTTTTTGCTTGTTTGTTTGTTTGTTTTTTTTTTGTTTTGTTTTGTTTTTTTGTTTTTTTTTTGTTTGTTTTTTTTTTGTTGTTTTTTGTTTGTTTGTTTTTTTGTTTTGTTTTGATTTGTTTTTGTTTTTTGTTTTTTGTTGGTTTTTTTTTGTCTTATTAAACATATCTATATTAGGTAGAATTTCCATTTTATTTGAAATTTAATTGTATTTTTTTGCCTGCTAAATACGACATCGGAGACGACCTAATACTATTGACTATATTGTAAGGACGTCCATATTCAATATAAAATGGGTAAAATAAGCAGCACGCACACACGAATAAAGAAATATTGCAGCTGAAATAAAAGCGTCCCGTTTTATGTTCAAGGATACACTTTATTTTAAAAT
>MJUU01056706.1:128898-142646 GCA_002080025.1 Modiolus philippinarum | reverse complement strand
TATTCTTGAATATAAAACAGAACACTTTTCAAATTTTGGTCGCGACTTTTCTTTTTTTTAATCAATCCAGAGGCATACGAGATGATTCTTGAATAGACCTTTTAATATATCTCTTCCGTCTTAAGATCTTAAGTCACATTTCACAATCTTTTTTTCATTTTACACTTGGAGTTATTATTTGCAGCAATGTATGCACAGGTAAATTTTAATGCAACATTATATAACGAAGGTTTTGGTTGGTCAAAACTGACCGTCAATTCCACCATCCATCACGCGTCGCCTATAAACTGCATTTTGACCGTCAAATCTACGATTGACGCCCTCGGGTATTCAAATAATGTACTGCTATTGCTTAATCATTATCTTAAAACTTTCCGTTTTATGGTTGTAACCTATCCCTGTTACAGTCATCAGTTTAGAGGCTTTACGATCGTCAAAAAGATCACATAGGTTACTAGATATAAAAGATTTAATATTGTCTTCAAATTTGGTATCTCGATCATGAAAGGAATAACAAAATACCGAAGTTACTGTTATTTTATTTTCTGCACATGCGCATTTCGACAACATATGTCTCATCAGTGCAGATCAAACCAAAACATTTGGAAGTTCATCTCCCGAAAGGTAGAATTTTGGAACAAAGGGCAAAATATGTTTCTTTACCAAACCCATCTGGGAGTTCTGAGTTCGATTTTTCTTCCCTAGTGCGACAGTGCTTTACCAGTATACTAGGCTCCTTGAGCTAGCCGGCAGTTAAGCGGCGAGCACTCCTTGACCCATTTTTCAAAATTAAATTTTGTCCCCTTTTCCTATTCAAAATTGTAGTCATTAAGTTAGTAGCCTACCAGTTTGGGTTTTATGCGTATGTTTATTATATTAATTGAAAACGGAAAGAGAAAGGGAGGTTTGGGTACCCATAAACCGGTTAAACCATACCGCCGTTTTTGCAGGTGCCGGTACCAAGTCTGGGTGTCCAGAGTTCCTATCGTTGTTTACGTTTGTCGATTTTTATTGTGTATTTTTCTTGTGCAGGTCATCGGTCAATTGTGGCATGTGACTATGTTTTTCGGTCATTCTAGGCGTTTCCTGTTATCTTTTTTTTATTCTATATAACGTTGTACCTCTTGAAACTTTAAAAGATAATTTTTTTTCTTTTTGTTTTTCTCTTTGTTTGTTTGTTTGTTTTTTTTTCCTTTGTTTTGATCTTTTTTCCATTTTAGGGGTAACATTTTTATGTTATTTTCTACAGGTATGCAATGCCAAGAGGGCAATCGGAGTCATTCAATGCTGTCGCAATTGCAGTCTGTCCTCCAGAAGGAAATTGACAACAAAGTCGATGAACAGATAGGTAATTAATTCTACACAATTCATATATAATCACTATTATCTAATATGTAAAAACGATGACAACTCACTATCAATGTCTAAATTGATTTTCAAGAGTTTTAAACACACGACGATGAGTATTGATGTGAGAATTCAAGAAAATTATTAATTCTAAAATAAATTAAGTCTTTCCTTTTCATGAGTATACCTTGCAAGTGGTAATTGTCGCAAGGAATTATTTTCAATTAATTATATAATTAACGGTGATTCCAGTGACGTGAAAATTGCATACTGAGAAACATTTTTTGTTAGAGACTTAACACAGCAAATGATAAGAAATCGCGATTATTTC
Organism: Modiolus philippinarum; assembly: GCA_002080025.1. Taxonomy (NCBI): domain Eukaryota; kingdom Metazoa; phylum Mollusca; class Bivalvia; order Mytilida; family Modiolidae; genus Modiolus; species Modiolus philippinarum. The sequence continues at coordinate 140,968 of MJUU01056706.1, read as the reverse complement.
TGTCCTACGAAAATAAAATCAATCATTTTTTTAAAGACCGCGAACATTACGAAAGGATCAGTTATACGGTATATCAATAGCACTTGACCTTATGAAAGAACCTGGAACTATGGGTAAATATAAAGAAAGAGAGTAAGAACTCAGGTGATTTTCTAAAACTGCGCGTGTGATGAAAATTGGATTTCACCATAAATAATTATCAAAATTATTTCTTTTTCAAGGAATAAAAGTACCATTTATACTGAAAGTATACAGATATGTCATACTTTGATTCTTTTGAATTATGAAATAACTAAATACCGAAGTCACTGTGAATTTACTTTCTGCATATGCGCATTTCGACAACTTATGTCTCATCAGTGCAGATAAAATCTAAACGTTTGGAAGACCATAAACTCAAAGATGTTTAAAAACTGATAGAGAACAAATAACCAAAGTGATCTAAATTCAAAGCCAAAATCAGCTAAGGACAGAGCTTTGCATGAGGGAGATACTCCTTAGAAAAGAGACTACTTTTAGAAAAACGAAGAAAAAAAATGAAATGCTGTTTTTTCCTTTTTTCTTTTTTCTAAGAAGGAAGCGCGAGAATAAAAACTCACCTATGAATAATATACTTGAAGTATCCACATTAGACTTTTTAGTAGTAAACCTCAACTGAAGTTCATTTATCTGTGATACCAAAATTAATTAGTTTAAAAAATGCTTAGTAGAGAGACTCTGCACTTTTCAATTTCGTTGAGTATTTAAATGTTTCTTATTCCTTCAATGATTGACATAATTCTTTTCGAATGTTACTCGCTGTTGCAGAAAAGACGTAAGTGAGAACCGAACCTTCAATCCAAAACGAATAATTCAAAGACAATTGCAGCATCGGAAACAACAATTAAGAAACAAAGACAAAACAACATTAGTACGGCACAGGAAAGAAAAATGAAGACACACACACGCACACAAAGATGAACAACACGGTACATTTTTGTAAGAACTATATGGCAGAACTACCTAAATAATACAATTTGTATGCAAGTCGATAATTGTAAATTCTACGTATATCATTATTTCGAATTTCATTTTTTCCAAATCACTTTTTTTCCAGAATTGCTACTCTTTGTGAAATAATATATCCAAAGACTAAATACCGAACTTACTGTTAATTTAATTTCTGCATATGGCTATTTCGACGCTCTATGTCTTTCCAGTGCAGATAATATCTATACATTTGGAAGGCAATAAATTCAAAGATGTTTTAAAACACATGGAAAACATATAACAAAGTGACATGCCGTAATACGTGAATTCAGCTGAAACCGGTACTTGGGACATTCTGACTTTACTGATGTATTAGTTTTGGCCACTTCAACATCAAAATCAACAAGGAAAGAATAGTCCATTTGATCATCGTGCATTTTAGGAATTTTCTCCTATGTACCTTCGAATTATATTCTTTCATTTGTGAATTTAATTTAAAATTTTGTTCAACAACGTTCCAAAATAGAGGTGGGTTAAATTTAAACTGTAACACGTATGAACTTTTTAAAAAGAATCAAATAATACAGGGGTTCCAAAATAAAAAAAAAAATCTTGCTTAATTTTTAGACTTGCATATATTTTCTTTTTTTCAGAGGCAAAAACTAAAGACCTTTTAGAGAGTATCGTATTGTTGACTAATAGAGGCAAGACATATGAAAGAAAAATTACGAGTTTAGAAACAAATGTCGGAAATTTAGGTAACATTCGACAGCTCACTATTGTTCATGAAATTGATGCAGTTATAAAATGTTCCCATGAAATATATTATGTCTTTCTATATTATTGTATTATTTTTTATTTCACAGACATGATTTGGGATTTGAACCTTTATGAAACGGAAGATTCAGGATTGATTGAGACTTATTTTAGATGTGACCCTTTACGAAAACAGAAGTTTTAGGATTGTATGAGACTGATTTTGGATTTGACTCTTTATGAAAACGACAGTTTTAGGATTGAATGGGACTGATTTTGGATTTGACAATTTCATGAAAACAGAAGTTTCAGGATTGTATGTGGCTGATTTTGGATTTGACCCTATATGAAAAAAGAAGTTTCAGAACTGAATGACACTTATTGCTCTTTGCACAATGGAATCTTTTGTTTCTTGATTTAAGTAGGTTGAAAGGCATTTGACCGTTAGAATAAGCGTCAAAACTCGAACTGTGTAATTGGGATATCAATCCAAGGAAAGGTTAATTTCCCCTTAATCTCAACACATTATATCCTAAGTTAGCTCTGACCTTAGCTGATTTTGGCCCTTCATTTATATCATAATGGTAATGTTTTTGAACATTTTTGAGTTAATGGTCTTCCAAACGTTTATTTTTTATCTGCTCTGAAGAGACATAAGTTGTTGAAATTCGCATATGCTGAAAATAAATTCACAATAACTTCGGTATTATATGAGAAGTCAAAATATATTTTTTTAGCAAACGAATCAGGTCCTAATCAAAGAGAGTTTTTCGCTTTTTTGGTGCGAATTTACGCAGAGTTTGTCGTTAGTGCTGTCAACATAATTTGATTACCTGAAATAAAAAGACAATAACCGAAATAATTATACAATAATAATTTTTTTTATAGAAACAAAACTGTTTGAACTTGAGGCCAATTTGACAGCAGTGACAAAGGAACTAAGTAAGTAAGATACGTATACATTTTTACGCTGGATACCAATGATTTTCACTACGATAAAAGAATACTACAACACAAGTCAATTCTACCTCTCATTCTCAAGTCTTTGTTTTTATCTGTTACCGTTTTTGCTATGTCTTTGGACTTCGATTTTTGTAGTCATCGCTTCCCTTGTTCCTTCGGTATTCTACTGCCGTTGTCTCAACTGTTAATCTCTGAAGCCAATGAACAAATGAGTATAAACATTCATAATTTGAACATTTTTATTTATTATTATTATTTTTCTATTATCATATGAAAAAAAATGGTTTCACTCCCTGAAATTAATACTAGTATAGAGGGATATTTTTTTCAAACTGTATGTATAACTCGCGGCTATGGATTCGGTCTATTGATATTTGTACTGTTTCTTTTTTTTTTCTGTTTTTTTTTCATTTTTAAATTCGTCGAGCATCTTGTAATAAATGCTAAAATCTTTATATTTGACTTTGTGCTGACACCGGACTTCTTATTGCAAATCCTGATAAGAACATGCCACAAATCTATGTATCAATTGAAAATCAAGTGAAAATGTAATAATACCATGCAGAGATGGCACCTACATGCATGGCTTATGAAGCTAGCTTTAACAGCAAATCGAATCCAAAAAGGTGTACTCACTTTATTTTTTAGATATATGATGCGTTCAGTCTATTTTAGTAAAGTTTGTGCTGCAATATATTATATATATAATTCTTGTACAATAGATCTAGAAAGGGTTTTTAACTGTCAAAGAGAAATAACGATGAATTAGTAAAATGTAATAATATGATGTTGAATATTTTGTTTTGTGATATCACGTATTTGTGTTAACTACACTGCCAAGTAAAAAAGTTTCAAAATTCAATTCGAATTAACAACTCTTTTCAAATATTACTCAATAAATCACGCCTGTTGTGCATATATCAACTCGTTTAAACTTTCTGTTGTCGAAATTTTAAGTCATATCTTGATTCATTTTTTGCAACAATTCGATGTGATATTCAAGTGGAAAGCCGACCGAAATCATCATATAAATAGACAAAAAATGTAAAATCATAGAAAAGCGATACAATTCAGAACTGACAGAACAACTATCCTTAACCACTGAAATACTATACAAACTAGTAAAAGAGGCAAGATCTTTCACAATTAGAATTTCGACACAAATCAGTATATAAAAAAGGGGGCTTAGACAATGGATTAATTTCAATTTGCTAAAACATTTTCGATTGATTAAAAAGAATAAAAAAATAGCTTTTTATGAAGTTATTTGATAGATTCGTTAAAAAAGTAATATTTCATGATGTTATTCTTGTTAAAAAATAAGCTACTGGTAGATGTGTTCATCCTTTATTTGTAATAGTTTTAAGAAAGATGAATTGCCACTTCCAAGTCAATTTATATCCTTCAGCTTACCAGTTTTGCAAATACATTTAATCATCTACAATACATTTCTTATATACACTATCATAAAAGATGAATTCATATGCATTTTCATATTTTGAGAGAAAAACATTCTGCCACTTAACTTGTGACTTTATTAAAGTTTTTACATATTTTGACATTTTTGTAGGTTTTTGCTAAAATTACTTCTATGACACCTTCAGAACTGAACTAAACTAAATGACATTTGAAACAAATGCTTATTTAGCAACGAAAAATTGGTTCGCGTAAAACCATCCAGTCCAAAACTGTGAATTGGCTTAAATGGACATATTAGCTAATTATAGCCATGTTCTATTGTTGATATGTGAGAAAACATACAGGGCTTCAAAATAATAGTTTTATACCTAGGAGATGACTAGTTTAGATTATTTATGAGAACATTTCAGCATATTTTGAAAATGACCGAACACAGAAAAAATCGCGATAAAATGGCCTTTCTCCTCTTGTGAAATGATTGGCTTATAAGCCATCGATTTGTTAGTCTGGCTTATTACATTTCATTTTTTATTAAAGTTCTCATTGATAAGGACATTGCTTGGTTAAAACTCTAAATGAATTTGTTACTTTTCGTTTTTCTCTGACTATTCCTGCATTAATTCATTGGTATATGAAAACACAAGGAATAGATTGAGCTTTAATTTTCGCCTTGAATTCGTATAAAATATACTAAAATGATCTTGTGCCAGGAATTGTATAGAAAAGGGGATCAAACTCTGTTCTTTAATTAATACAGATTTTAGATGTAGTTTAACTCACGTTCACCAAATATATATCTGTAAAAATCTAAACTAAACAAAACTAAGGAGTATACATTCACCAAAATTAATCTCCTAAAATGATCGTACAGACAACAATTTTAATTATATCAGACGTCCAGTTCAACAAAAGAGTGTATAATAAACTCACCATTACATGTGTTCGCTTAACACAAACTTTTTATACAATTGTAATTTATTCACTTAGTTCAGGGGAAGGGTTGCAATTTCTTTCCATTTAACTCGCCCACAAATCAACTGAATGAGATGACAATTATCACTTCTGCAAGAAAATTTCTCCTTTTCTCTCGTGATAGCACCAAAATAGTAATCTCTCCATGAATTAAGGAGTTGGTAAGATAATGTTTTCAAGTGTAAAAAAAAAATCAAAAAAACTTTCGGATTTTGGGGGCTGAATAGTCCGATTGCAATTTTAAAATTTTCACCTCATATCAACCATTTTTTTTGTCAATAAATCCTTTGTGTCTCATTAAAGGTACATGTAACGAAACGAAATTTAAACCACAAGATTTTAAAACAAAAATCAAGATAACGAGAGAAAATTTTTCCAGCCATGTTTAAACATGGCAACTAAAACACAAGATCAATGACAAATCAACCTTAAAGGTAGCTACCGTTTTTGAATCAAGTCTCTTCACAAAACAACATTGTGAAAATTATAGCCATGTTTGTATGTTGTCAAGGTATAGGTGGAATTTTTCATTGTAATGAATGTTTCTTAATTTTGCCATGTCTTCGAAAGCAACGGTATCAGCACCTGTATATTCTTTTCAAAAAAGAAATTTATGAACTACAATCATCCTTATGGTTGTCCTTGCCAAGAAGAACACTTCCGGTTGTCATTTTTTGGGAAAAGCAAAGTGGATGTGAGCTCGTCCTATCTCGATAGTAACAACTCGAAAAATGCCGTTAAGGTACATCTTTTTTTTTATCAAATATTATTCTTATAGGGTATGAAATGAACATCATTACTGAATACGGAATTGACAAAATGCAACAATTATTTAAAATGACAAAAAAATTCAAACGTACGGTATGAGGTGCCAATGAACTATTCGTGCACTCATATTACTATTCAAATTCTTCATGTTAGCCTAAAATACGATGACATTGTAATTTCATAGTTTGTTTTAAAATTTTGGTGGAGTTACTGATTTCTCAAAAACTTAGAAGGTGAATGAAGAGATATGGAGTAAATGCACATGAGACAAAGTCACTACAAATACATGGTAAAAACAAGCAAAGGAACAACGCTTTCATCTTGAAGTCACAATGAGGCCTTCAACAATGAGCTTTGCTCATACCCCCATAGTAAGTTCAAGACGGTCCCTAGCACCGGTTTGAGCGGAAATCTTTGCTAACTGTCGAGCAACGCTACATCCATATCTTCACTGGTCGTAGAAGAATTGATGAAATTCCTGAGGTAAAGAGATTGATAAGCATGACATCTCTATTGCTATTGAATATTGTTGCAGTTTTCAAGAAGAGAAAAACAGCTATTGTTAATGTTATATCGATTTCAGATAAACCTATAGATTGTGGAGATCTACCACCTGGAAGTAAAAGTGGCGTGTATGAAATATTCCCTGAAAAGAAATATGGATTCAAAACGTACTGTGAAATGGAAAAAGAAGGTGGCGGATGGACAGTAAGGGATTATTTATTGATTTATGCCATTTTTATTATCATGATAAATATCAGAAGGGCATGTATGGTCTTATTTTTCATATATATATATATACCACAACATATATGGTCTTTGATGACCTTTTTCAGAAAAAAAGCGAGCCACACTTAAACAGCCTTACCGGAGTCTGTAACGAACACCTATTAGAGCACACAATAAGAACAACACTGCTCTGTATCCAAGGTCAACTATGAGGAATAAAAAGTTACTACTTATTAAAGTATAAAAAGTTGTTTTGTATCTATAACAAACTTGAGAAAATAATAAACCATGAAAGGATATGGAGTTTATGCACATGAGGCAAAAATATATGATAGAACCAAGCAATTGAACAACGATTTTATTTTAATTAAGGTAGATAGACACTAATACTAATATCCATGAGATTTTGTGGCAAGTCGGCACAATTGAAGAACCAATCTTCTGGATTTCTTGTTATTTTTTATAAATTTATAGGTTATTCAGAGGCGAATCAATGGTACTGTTGACTTCTTTAGGACATGGGATGAATACAAGATGGGGTTTGGTGATCCTGCAATTGAGTTCTGGCTTGGTATTAAACATTTGTAATTTAAAGTAGGAAACATTTTACATGATCTAAATGGAGCATATTCCTTTTTTCAAGATTTGCACAATTAAAATAACACTATTCTGATCATCTGCTCTGAATCTATTGAAGAAACTAAACTTTAATGTATTTTACCAGTTGACCAACGGTCAATGTTTTTTACAATGACCGATTAACAAAATACATGGCTGCATGCACGGAACATAATTCAACTTTGATAAAGAATGAAAGTAATATTTTATCATAGCCTCAGAAATAAATGAAGAATATTTTGCTAAAATCATAGGCCCCTCACAAAGATTGCTCACCTTAATAGACCATATCCGAGTTCTGGTATTTAGATTCTCCTGCTGTTGTTTGTCTGTCCCATGTGACCGAGAATGTACTTCAACATCATAGTTTTATGACGTCTCAGGCTTTATGACATAATGTTTTCCATACTGTGACGTGGTCTGGTAAATCCTTTTACTAGAGCTCGGATATTGTGTATTGTATTTGACACTGTAATTTCACAAATAGAAAAAAGAAGGGAAACGGGAAATGTGTCAAAGAGACAACGACCCAAAGGGGAGTAATAACAACTCAAAGCAACCATAAGATCTTCAATGAACGGTGAGAAAACCCCACACCCAACGGCAGGTCGGAGTCGGCAACTGAACAAAGAGCAATCAAGTCCAGCGAAATAAACATCATCCTAGACTCCTATAGACACAAACTAGAAAAAGGACAAGACACACAAAGGCTTAATAAATTCCTGACTTAGGACAGGCGCAAACCTGCTGCGGTGGGGTTAAACTAGTTTTATTGGATCCAAACCTTCCCCTAGAGCCAATGTGATAAATCAAAACACAACCGTAACAACAGTAAATTCAGTTGGCAACAGGACTGAGTCAATTGTGAAAAATGAAACTGAAAGAACTAAATATACGGACAAAAACATGAAATTACAAGAGACTACTAACAGTTAACTGACATGCCAGCTCCAGACCCATCACCAACTGACAAAGTAAGTTATGTACCCTCAGTATACAGCTTCCACCAAGATCCCTTCCTGTGAGGAGTTTAGCATAATGATTTCATGTATATACCGGAATACATAACCCGTGTCCATGCAATACAGATTTTAGAAATTTAGCATGTGTTTAGTTCAATTGCAAAGACCCGATCAAAAAATCAATGTTAATACCAAAGAATGCCAAACGTAATGACTTGACGACAATACCGTAATTATAACCCTTATGAATTAGACGATTTAAAGGTTTTATAAGTTTGTTAGGCGAGTTTAAGTATGTTTTACTCTTATATAAAACATTACCGTAAAATAAGGGATGTGAAATACCATCCTTGATAAGATGTTTACAGGTTGCATTGTATTTATGAACTAAGTCTTTATATCGATGATAAAATTAAGTAAAGGTTTTAACTAGTTTGTGATAACGAAAACCCTGATGTAATAGTTTTTCAGTTATGAAAAGGTTTCGTTCATTAAAAGCGCAAACGTTATTACATACTCGAGCAAATCGAACAAGTTGAGATATGTAAACACCATATGATGGCGCTTATGGAACATCGCCATCCAGAAAAGGATAATTAACTATGGGAAAAGAAAAATCATCCCTTTTATCATAAATTTTAGCATCTAATTTACCATTCGTTATATCAAAATTGATGTCTAAGAACGGACAATGATGATTATCAGAATTGGCTTTATTCAAAGTAAGTTCTTTAGGGTAGATGTCCTTAATATACGTATTGAAGTCGTCATTATTTAAAGTTAAAATGTATTTTTACAAAACTTAATTAAATAGTAACATCTACAGGTACTTTTGCTTGAAACTATTGCACTCGGCTTATATTTTTTTTCCATTGGTCAGGTTGGGAGAAACCCCAATATGTCTATTATATCCCAATAAGGGTTTTTAGGGGATTTGCTTCTGTTGCCAAAAGGATGACGCGTAATTTTCTGCAGATCGTATCGTGATATAAAAAAATTAGCGATAGCTTCAACTTTAAGGAGCTAACGACCGTTCAACGCTGCTTCTCTCGGCGAAGATTTTATCTACAATCAAAATAAGCAAACAGTGATAGTTTAAGAAAGAAATTTCTTGATTGTTTCTTGATTGTCTTCATATAAACATGACTTTTGATTTCTTTTAGAATTTTCTTCCTTTTTTGTGTTTTCAAAAATACTATGAATGTACAAGATGGAAGGTGTAGCAATGGTATATGAACTTTAATGTCTTTACATATTTTGAAAACTAACCTTCCAATTTAATCAACAAATATCTCAGAGACTTCCCGTTTCTCTTGCCTTGATAATTTAACCAGTTATGGTTTTGAAAATTGAGTTTTGAAAGAATTTAATGTTTATTTAACCTCCCTAAAATGTCTGTGCTGGTGTTATGCTGCATCATTAAGAGGATTAACAGAAAGCAAATCAAAGATCGAGGTATCTTTCACGAATGTAATAAATTCCGTCTTTTCTCGAGTGGAGCGTAGCGGACGACAGAATAAAACGTAGAATTTCTTACATGAGTGAAAGATATCCCGATCTTTGAATTTGATCGAATGTAAGTAGCTATTTCTTCCATAAAATACGACAAGCAACATCTGGATACCTAGAGTGTTCGAGTAACGTCGTCGCCATTTGAGTGTGCCTTATATTGTGACGTCAGGTGTTTTATTACGTTTAGCTATTGTTACGATTGTTGTATCACAGAAATTAACACTTTTGGTTGGTCATTGAGCCATGGGAATCGAGGTCGCGTGCATCGATCTCACGGAAGAAAACAATATGTCATTTGTTGACTAAAATCACAAAGTTTCTCATGTTTTATATAATAGCCGAATTAGGGTTTCTGTCAACCTGCTGGTTGTGTTCAGTGTCTTGTCTTAATCGTCATGTTTTGATTTGTAAATAAAAAAATCAAAAATTAAATTCCCATATGTTTAAATTTAAGTTTTTAAGATAACAATTCGACAGGTAATATATCTTTATGCTGTTTCATTTCGTCAACTATAATTGTTGCTCTTGTTGTAATTGTAATTCTTAATTTTTTTTACTAAAATTAATACAAATGCAGGAATTACACGAGATATCATTGCCCTATCGAATGCCGAGAATGTTTACTTTCACTTAATACTACCTTTATTAATTTTGAATGTTATCTGTTGTGCTGTTCATATATGTATTGTTAAAAGCTGTGGTAAGCTTTGGAAAAAAAATCATTGTTATTTAAGCAATAACAGTACATTATTTGAATACCCGAGGGCGTCAATCGTAGATTTGACGGTCAAATGCAATTTATAGGCGACGCGTAGCGGAGCATGTAAACGGATATTTTGACTGTCAAATCAAGATTGACGCCCTCGGGTATTCAAATAAAGTACTGTTATGGCGATTCTAATGCAACAAATAAATTTCATGTTCTTTTTTTAACTCGTGAATTTGTAACAATGTTAGGAACCAGACTAAACAGGGAACCTACTTTGTCCCAGGTGTGTAGATGATGGAATTGACGGTCAGTTTGGAACAATCAAAACCTTCGTTATATAATTGTTGCATTAGAATTAACAATTTATTTCTTATTCAAATTGATATGTTTTTCACTCTTGTATAACTATAATTATTTTGTGTATTGTCTTACAGGAAATGACCATATCAACAAGTTGACCACCAGTCAATGCCAGTGTCAATCATATAAGCTCAGAATAGATATGACGCACTTTAATGACGATAAAAAAGTATATGCTGTATACTCAAAGTTTATCGTGGAAAACGAAGGAACGGGATACAAACTGACGCTTGGGGGATACAGTGGAACTGCTGGTAGGTATACTTAAAACGTAGAAATTTTCACGTAGCTGTAATTTTGGCAGTTTTTGCAATCAAGAAAAATCAGTAAAAATTTCCACCAAATATTTTTTGGTTCAAAGGTACTACTTAAAAGCATTAACATCGTCGAATATAACAGAAATTTGCGGGTCAATAACACCCTTGCAATTTGTTTGTCCAACAATAGTGCGAAAATAATTGCGTTTATAGTATACTGTAAACGTAGTCATTTTTGCAGTGTATTAATATTCCCTTCTTTCGAGGTTGACAAAAGACCTTGAATGGATAAGAAACACTCATAATGAACTATTTTTGAACTGTTCTTAAAAACAGCAAAAATTGAAACACATGAATATGTCAAATTCAAGAAATCACGAAAATCACGAACATAAGCACCAGTGATTATTAATATAAAAAAAACTTCAGTTTTCAGCAATTTTATCATAATCTCTGGCCTAACGGGGTTTCTTACTCAATTTGAAATTCAAGACGAATTCAAATTAATGTGATTTTTTAAGACTGAAGTTATTTGAAGGACAAAACATGATTTGTTGATTGTCTTGTTTTTGAAATAAAAATAAACAAATTACGAAGTAACTGTGGATCTAGTTTCTGCAATGGTCATTTCGATAACTAATGTAGCTTCAGTGCAGATAAAAAATAAGTAGTCAAACAATTTAAGGGAAGCTAAAGTTTTCTGAGTTTTACATAGCGAGGGTTTGACCATGAATGAAAATGACATAATAAATAGGACTTGAAATTACTATCGAATGCCCATAAAGATTTATTAAATAAAAAACGAACAAAATTGATAGTACCCTTAAATGGATAAAGACAAATGAATCAACAAATGTGATAGAAACACACAACACATAAAAAAATGAATTTTCTGACCAATTGTTCGTTTCAAGTTATTTATTGTCGTTTATTCGTAATCTTTTCCAATACGGGACTTTTGAGATAGGAACTTTCGTGTAATTGAAGGCGGAAGCGATTGCCTAAAATACCAGAAAGACGGATTGATTTGTTTTTGAACTATTGAAATAAATTTATAACACATAAACCCCCCCCCC
>MJUU01056706.1:96110-128741 GCA_002080025.1 Modiolus philippinarum | reverse complement strand
TTTTTTTTTTTTTTTTTTTTTTGCAAAGTATCAGAACTTGAATCTGATTTTAACTCAGAAGTCCAGTACTTACTTATTCTGATTAGCCGGAACCATTGTTTCTGTTTAACTCTGATGTAAATATCATTTGATGCTTACGTCATTTACATTTCATTTTGTTGCTGTGGATGATCTAGTTAATACAGTGATCAAAAAGAGCATCATTCTTTGACATCTGACAATAATGGAATCCACAACAAGAATATAAGCAAAATTATTTTGAATATCTTTTGATATTTAGATTTGACCAAATATGCCAAATGTATTGGGTAAACACCCAGAACATTGTATCTTTTTAGAAAACTCCTGTTCTAGTAAAGGGAGATAATTTGCATAAAAATAGAAGGAAAAAAAATCACTTTTTGCAATTAATTCAAAATGTTCGTTGATACCATTTTTTTCATGCATGTCAAAGGTAAGCCAAATTTACCTTGTATCTAAAAATTCTTATGTAACTAAATAATTTCATAATTTTCCTTATCATTTCAACCGAAATGCCGATTTTTAAATAACAGATTACACGCTTATATGGCCAGTAACCCCAAATTTTTATTTAATTTTTTGCATGCTTTAGTAACATAGTAAAAGCCAAGAAAATACCAGAAAATTTTATCTAACCCGTTTTCAACCTTAAGATATATTTGGTCGTCAAGTGAAAGATATGGCATTTTGAAAATATTGAAGATATGACTTGTCTGTGTGCAAAATGAAATTTTAGTAGATTTGACATTTTTCGCAGATTTACATAGTAACCAGTTTAGATTTTACAAAATGGTGAATGGACGACAATATAAATATATCTCAATAGAAACCCTCAATTAACATTTTTACTCATAGTCTTTGCATTCGTTTTAGGAATACACATATATTCATCGTGGAATATTTAAATTTAAATTTTAGTTTAGTTATAAACAATTCCCTGTGACTTGCAAAGCCTATAGAAATTGTTAATATGTAAATCCAAAACCTTGTTAAAAACAAAATTCTTAAACGATGTAATTTCTTAGTAATATAATATAAAAACCTTGAAGATTAATCTATGAAGTACACGTTCAACTTCTATAAAATGTTTTCTTTTTTTTCTTCTTAGGGAACGCGTTAGCAAATGCTCAAGATCCTGAACGGAACATAAACGGAATGAAATTCAGCACTAAAGATAGAGATAATGATCGTCATAGTGTAAACTGTGCAAAGCAGTATCAATTAAGTGGATTTTGGTTTAGAGCCTGTACCAATGGAAATTTGAACGGTCCGATTGAGGGTCGTATAACGATGTTTTGGAGAGCACCAACCTACAGATACCCAATGATTCGTCTAAAAGATGCCACGATGATGATAAAAAGGAATTAAAACAGTTGAAAAAAAACACTTATTCCGCTCTTCTATGTATTACAAGCCCAGACAAAAAAATAAGTTTGCTTTAAAGTTACTTATTTCTGTAAAAAAAAACTCATAATAGTGATTTGTGTAAAAATAAAAGTCACAAACACTAGCAGATATCTTATGATCTTGTGTGGCCATTTTGATCTTATCACGATCTTGACAAGCTTAACACAATTTTGTGAAGACAGTGTAAGATTAAAAGTTGGTTTTCAAGATAATTGCTTTCATGGACGATCAAGACATGTTCAGTTTATCAAGACCAATCAAGATAACTGCGTTCAAGGGCGATCAAGATGAATTAAGTTTGTCCAGATCAAACAAGATCAAATTGGGATCTTGTTTGATCTTAACAAACTTAATTTGTCTTGATCGTTCCTGAACGCAATAAACAAGTGGATCTTGTTTAATCTTAAAATATTTTAACACGTCTTGATCGCCCTTGAAATCAATTTTCTTGAAAACCAACGTAAAATCTTACAATGCCTTAACAAAATTGTGTTAACATATTTGAGATCATGTTAAGATCAAAATTGCCAAACAAGATCAAAATATATCTGCTAGTTAAAAAATAGTTGGTACTAGTATAATCCGATATTCAAAAAAAAAAAAAAAAAAAAAAAAAAAAAAAATANGTATTAGAAAAACATGAAAAATTTATGTCAGTCCTGATTTCGTTGTCTTTATAAATGAGCTTCCGTGAACACTGCTCAAAATGTTTCCGAAATTTCAACACTATTTTTATTCAAATTTTATATTCAAACTTATTTTAAGAATGAAAAGAATAATAAGAGAAAAAGATATCAAAAACTTAATGTACCGATGGAACATGTATTTAATAGAAAAAAATGGAAGGTTTGAAAACATAGAACAAAATTACTATTTAATTCTGTTTGTTAAGAGTTCTTTAACTCTAAAACATTATTTACGTTGACTTAACTTCTGCAAGAGGTTTCCCATCGCTATATTTAGAGTTACCATAAATTTCATGGAAGAAAAATAATAACCTTTACTAGAAATTCTCTGTTTTCGATAACTAAACTGAAAATCGAATACGATTTTTTTTATGAAATATATCTTTACCACTGCTGTCCAAACGATTCAGTATCGCGACTAGTACTATTTTGGGATTTTTGTGGATACTACCTTCAATGTGTAAGTAAATTATTGCAATCGACTTCTGTTAGGGTATCACAGAAAATGGCTAAATTGTTGTCTGTGCATTAGGATAAATACAGGTCGGTTATAAATTGGATGTTTATCGAATTAAATCATTTATAAATTTTGATTCTTAAGGTTGGAATCGGTTATGTTTTGTCAATGCTATTTTCAAAATAATTTTCTGTTTACAACCAATAAATTTTAACCCTACCGCTGGCTCTTGCTAGTGCCGGTACCAAGTCTGGCTGTCCCGAGTTCCTATCATTGTTCCCATCGTTTGTCTTATGTTTTTTTATTTATGTGTTTTTCCTAGATTTTGGCATGTGACTGTGTTTTGCGGCCATTGTATTCTTTTCTTACAAAATCCGTATATTTCCTGATATTAGTTATTATAAGCAATACGACAAAATTTTGAAAAGAACTAAACATATAGCGGCAGCAATAGCAGCAGCGATCATACACATTTTGTTGGTCTTGCTTTATTAATAAAAGTTTCTGATAAAAAGGATGATTTCTCTTTCCCTGTAGTTAATTTCCCCATCTCGACGGTGATGTTCCGTTAGGCCCTTCTTACGGGGTCTGCATTTCGCAACTTGTTCGACATGTACGAGTATTAAGTGATGTTTCTGACTTTAACAACCGAAATCTTTGTCTCACTGAAAAAACTTCTGCATCAAGGGTTTAGATATCATCAATTGTTAAAGTAAGTGAGAACCGAACCGTCACTCAAGAGAACGAACAATCCATGGACAACGGCAACATCGGAAACACTGAGAAACAAGGACACCATTTGAGTACAGGACAAAAAAGAAAAATTAAGACACACATACAGATGAACAACGCGGACCCATTAAAAACCATGGGTGAGAGCAGGTGTACCGATAGAGTAAGTATCTTCTGCTTCTTATATTATTAAGGATACATTGACTTTTTGAGGAAATTTGGTTCTACATGCAGGGCTTTTATAAAACAGGGCATTCCACATCAAAACTTTTATGGAAAAATCATAAAATTCCAACATTGTCCTTCCAGACTAATAATAAGTTGAACAAACTTATTCATAACAACGGCAGTATAATACCGAAGGAAAAGCACAATATTACATAAATCAAAGTCCAAAAGCAAGAACACCAGAAGACGGAAGACCAAAGAGACTCGATTTTATGACGAGTCACTTCCAGATCAATTAGAATAACGATATTAATACAGCATTGCTGATGAATCTTTACTTCTCTTTTTGGCAAGGAAATTGATCCTAAATGCTTTACACCGTAACTAAATTAAATTTTTTTTTCATATTGACAATATTTGGCATTGCACAATATCATGTTCTTCTTTCAAAATTGATGAACTTGTTATACGAAATCTATTTAGAAGTATTTCAATTGAAGTTTCATACGTAAGAAGGCTTGATATCATAGTCAACGGAAATTATGTTCTTAGCTAGCTGTCAGTAACTGCGAGCATTTGTCAAGGAAGTACCTTTGTGTATTGTCTTCATGTTTTATGTACTTCATTGTAAAGGTACTCGTCATGATATGTTTGATTTTTTCTAGTTTGATTTTTATTGTGAGTCTTTTTTGTGTTTATTTTTCAGGGTAGATTAACACTGCCGATCTAAGCAACTCAACCGAACTCGATCTATGAATATTCATAGTTCAGGATACTGATCTTGAATGCTCGTGTTCTGTCTACTAACTCAATCGGGGCGATCTTACTTACTCTGCTGAACTCGAGCTTTGTTCTCGAATATTTTTGACATGTCCAAAAATATCGTGAAGAGATCGTGTGCGTTATATGTCGAGAACAGGTCGGAAATCAATCGGGGTCTGATCGAGTTAGTCATGAAGAGGTCGAAAAGGGATCGGCCTGATCGAGTTTCAACATTTAGCCGATTATGCCGATTTCTACTAGACTTTAACTCATTCGCTTCTCGATTTATGTCGAGTCACTTCCAGATCAACTCGATTAGTACTTGATCATTACTCGACTAACACGATTCTTTTTACAACATGAGGCTTCCAAGAGCCTCATTGCCTCACTAGGGCCTTACTTCAGTTTGTAAATGAGCCATCCAATGACTATCGTGATTAGGATTGGCTGATGACCATCTTTGATATGATGAGAATCTGCCAGGTACTATCTCAAAAGGGGACAAGCCAAGGATTATCGATTTCCATTTTGGCTAATTGGCAAAGAAGTCTCAAGGTAGAAGATGTTTGAATGGATATCCTAGGAGGGTCGAATGTCAATTTATGTCCCCCGTTGTCGTCTATCTTGGATTGCATGTAGACAATATAAATACTATTTTGAAAAGGGAACACCCAAGGACTATTTTGACCAATTTTGGCTGCAATTGGTCCAGTGAATTCAGAGAAGATCCTTCTGGTACAATTTTAAACTTTGTGCCCCTTTTAGCAGTCATATTGTATTATCTGACGATATGGCAGACGCTATTTTTGAAAAGGGACTATGCATGGGCAATAGTAACAAGTTTGGTCTACTTGGCTTAAGGGTTACAGAGGTAACCTTTAAATGAGTTTTCTCATAAGATTCAATTTAAAACTATATTCCCAGTTGGCGGTCTCCACCTGCTTTGTTTTAATGTCTCATGGACTTCGGCTCTTGACAACGCTGTTCGGTAAGTTTGTTATTACCCCAATTTGAACCATTTGCTATCGTCTAACCAAAACAACGCGCCTTCTGTGTCAGATCTGTCCTCTCTGCTACTCTAGATCTATCACAATAATCATCCTTTCCTGAAGCATTAAGCACACGGGCCACAAATTTTGCTTCTGCCACCATGCTGAACCGTTTCCTGAATTTAACATGTTATCCCCATATATACAAACGTACCAACAAGACAAAACTCGATTACACTCGACAATTTCACGATTTTCTCACGACCGGGTCTACTTAATTAAACACAAATGGGGTTATGATCTGGCTCAATCTGACAAAGTCTGGTTGGTCAAATAAGAATCGAGCATATGTCGTATGTGAATCGTAAAGAGATCGAGAATAGTCGAGTGTTGGTCGTATTCAATCGGGTAAAGGTCAAGTGGACGTCGTGAGCTAGCTATGACGTTCATCGGGATAATAGAGCATAGTCGAGTTGATCGAGATGATATGATCGGCAGTGTAAACCTTGCATTAGCCATTCACCACCAATTGGGTAGTGTTTGGATCCAAGAAAACGAGTTTAACCACACCGCAATTTTCGCGCCTGTGCAAAGTCAGGAAAATGTTTGTCATTGGCTTGTCCTTGTCTTCTTATAAAATTTTAGTTTCTTGATATTCGGGTTATTGGATGTGGTTTGTTTCCATTGATTTATTCACATTTTCACTTGGGGGGGGGGCATTTAGGGCTTGATATATGGTGTGAAGTTCCTTACTGTGTTAAAGACTGTATGGTGACCCCTAAATGCTTTGCTTTGGGGTCGTTTTAAACTCGAGATTGGATATTGTCTCCTTGACATTTACCCCATTTCCTTTCTTTTTCATATTTAGTTAACATTGCATTTTCCCCATTTGAAATGATATCGAAAACTTGTTTTAATAGCCAGTCCAAATTGATTTCAAAAATTCCTGTTAATATAGTATCGTCCATAAATGTTATCATTAATCATAGAAATATATTCAATAGCAGACATATTTTTTGACTGAATCGATTTAATATTTTACGTAGCAAATAGATTTTGGCTCTTGGTAATTCTTTCCGATGATTTTGGTTTTACCAAGGTTTAAGGATTGCACGACAGGTAAAAAAAATTTGTTATCACACAATCTGTCCGAAATGAGTTTTCAGATTTGATATGTTCATGGGTAAGATATACTAAAAAAAGTCATGAGACATTAAACTCGCATTGGCCGAGTCCAATGGACATATCCTGGGGGCACACCCTCATACCTGTATAGTACTTATACTGTTGAATAAGGACATTTCAATCTGACAAATACTTGTTTTAAAGTAATCGAGAACCGAACCATCCAAACCGAATAATCCAAGGAAAAAACCAACATCAGAAACAACAAAGAAACAGATACAACATGAGCACGGCACAGAGAAGAAAAATGAAGACACACATGAACAAAAAGGACCCAATAGAAAATTATGGGTGAGACATATTTCTTAATTTTCTCCAATCAGGGATTGCACTTTATTCATAATACAAGAGGGATTGATTTGTTAATATTGGCATTATGCGTAAGAAAGTTAGACCTTTTTGTATTAATATCGCCGACGTACTGTAATCAATTTCACTTTCTGTATATCCTCGATTTATTAATTTAACCCTTTTATAATTTATTCAATTGTTTTGGCTTTACATTTAGATCATATTGGTTATTTGTTCTCTATCAGTTTTTAAAAATCTTTGAGTTTATGGTCTTGCAAACGTTTAGATATTATCTGCACTGAAGAGACATAAGTTGTCGAAATGCGCATATGCAGAAAGTAAATTCACAGTAAGTTCGGTATTTAGTTATTCATTACGGTCATATATATTATAAGTGTTTCTAACATGTCGTATTGTTTCTCCTTTGAGAATACATGTATCTTTATTATACTATAGGAAAACGGGACAGATAAAAGGGAGGTTTTGGTACCCATAAAACCACTGGGTTTTCTAGTGCCGGTACTAAGTCTAGTTTTCAAGAGTTTCTATCGTTGTTAACGTTTGTCTTTGGTCTTATTAGTGTTTTTTCATGTGTTGTTCCTTAGTAGGCAATGGCTTGTATTTTTTTATTTTCAGTCATTGTAGAATTTTCCTGTTGTCCCTTTTATTTCATTTCCTATGACAGCTATTTCTATTCAAATAACTATGTTTAATATATTAAAGTCTGTTCAACATCCTTTATGTAATGGGAAGTCTCTTCTCCTAACTTTAATATTGCATGTTTCGGTAGCAGATTTTGCATGGTTGTGTAAAAATATCGTACATATCTGAAACCACTTTTAATTTAATGATTTCTAAGATGTAGGGAAAGAAAAAATTCTTTTTAAAATTGTTCAATGCTTATAAAGGGATAATGTTTTTGGCGCACAATTATTGATAAGACTGGACAAGTTTGAAATAGGTATTGGCAGGTATTACCTGAAGTCAGATGATAAACAAGTCTCACTTTGGCTTTTACCATGTGCTTTGACTCCCCCTTTTAATTCAAGATAAAAACATACCAGTAAATGAAATAATTTAACGTTAAAGGCCCCTTTTTCAGTCCAACGTTAAACATATGAAAATTTTATGTAAAACCCCCAACATTAACGGCTTGTTGGTTCTTCACCAAACTTCGTTTGCATATAGCTGTTTCATTTATGCATACAAAGCTACCATTCGTTGCAAGTTTTATGAACAAAAGAATGAGTTATTTATGATAATTAATATAAAAACGGCAAATCATTCGAGCAGACCGCACTTTTGTCCCAGAAAACATCCAACTACCACAAAGTTTTCAAGATTTTTTTTTTGCAAAATCACTAAATTTGTTGATACTGGCATAAAATAATAGAAGCTTTGCATGGGCAATTGTCTCAATAATTTGCAGATACATTTTTGGACTAAACCAACAAGCCGTTAAGGCTGGGGGTTTTACACAAAATTTCCATAGGTTTAACATTGAACTGAAAAAGGGGCCTTTAACCTTAATCCTCATATATTATTCTGTCAAAAGATATGCGAATTTTCCATCAACAGGGAATGAAACCATTATTAGATATTATTCGTGTTTATAAATTAAACATAAGCAACGAATAAAGATTTAGAGACATATATTTGGCAAGCTTATTTGTGGTTGTAAGTTGGGGAATAAAAATACACTAAGTTGCACATGACGTTTTCTTGCATTTACATTTTCCTCCCTTGCAATTCTTTTTAAAATATACTATGTACGTATTTCCATCCTCCACTCAACGATAGTTTTCCATCTGTCTAGGATTACATTCGATCATTTGAACATCAGAAATGTCAGATACAGTATTTGGAGTTTTACTAAGGTACCATTTTGTCCCTATCTTAGGTGAACCACGATCATGTGCCATGGATTTTTCATTGAACTTTCTAAGGGTACAAAAATGAGATCAACCAATCAGATACAAAACAGATTTTTTAGAAATATATATGTTTCACTGCTAATATACTTGCCTTTCGGAGGCACCTGATGTCACGCTCAGTTTCAGGGGAATTCACGCTGTGAATGCATTTGTTTTGAATCTTATGTTTTTATTTCTGCACTTTGTAACTATTTAGTGTCATTGCAATATGTGTTTTCGTTTCTCTTCTATTCTTTTCCAAACTTACCGTGCACCACCCGAGAATTTTCTCCTTTGATATTTCATTCTAAATATTTTTTAGAAAGTTGAAGTTTCTCGAAATAGGGCTTATAATATTTAGTTCATTTTGCATACAAAAAGGAAAAGGAAATGACATAAAAAAAATCTGATTATAGTTAAATTAAGATTTTGGGTACTTAAACCCTTTTTCTGGATAAGATTAACTTTTGTAGAATTTAGTCAAATTTAGACAAAAAACGGAACAAAAAAAAAACAAAACAATACAATAAGCAAAAGCAGATAAAAAGCAAAAAAAAACAAAAAAAAAACAAAAAAACAAAAAAACAAAAACAAAAAGAAAAAAAAACAAAACAAAACAAAGAAAAAAACGTTTGGATTTTTTTTTTCTCAGAAACACATTTTACAGCCCATCTTACTTCTGAAAATTTGTTCGCTTGTGTAATATAGATAATATTACATTGTATGTTAATAAAAAAATTGTTAATACAGCCGATAGCGAGTGAAAGCTTTAATAAGAATTGCATTTATTATACATGTAACAAATGCATTTGTGTTGAATGATTTTAACTAAGGAAGAAAATAAGACAGTTTTTAAGTACTTTTGCGTGTATTCAAAGACTATTATATTCATATTGATAAAAAGGGCCAATGCGATGGGTCTAAATAGACCTTTCAGGTAAAACATAATTGCTCAAAATGTAAAGAAAACACTGTTCAAATGTCGTTCCTATTATAGTTCAAATCTATGCGTCCAAAAAATTAAACGTTTGAATTGAAGAATCTTTACCAGTCTTTTTATATACTTGTACAATGCATGGAAAAAAAAAAGACGGCATTAAAGGTAAAGTACCCCTGGACCGCTAACGACACCCTTTTATTCAAAAAGGTGTATCGTCTAAAAGGGCAAGGCCTTACGGACCAGATAAACGTCTCCATATAACCTTGCATAAACTGACTAAGGTTCTGTCAAAGATGAACATGGTTTGCAATTCCCATTACGAAACTCTATTGTTTGAAGCTGCTTTTACTTTTATCTTTTTTTTCAGAGGTAGCCATTAGCAATGGCAATACAGGATATATAATTTCTGTTTTGGATATTTCTCTTGACCCTTCATAAATAAAAATATATCTACCTATTTCAAAGACTGACAAATATGGATACGGTTGTAGGATAGCAATTTCTACACAAAGCAATCAAGCAGTATATCCAGTATTTCACATTATTGTTTGTTTTTTGGGGGGTTTTTTCGAAAAAAAAGGCCCACACAAAACGGATCCTTTTTGTCATTTTGACACTATATCAGTTTGTAAATGTGCTTTAACAGTGTCTCATTGGTGCTAAGAAAATGGTCTAGCTCTCATTTATTTCGGATTGGCGCGGCCTCTATCTGCGCTGGGTGTCACTGATGACGGGATCATGGCATTTGGGCGTTGAAAATCAAAATTCTATCGCCGATATATCCGCAACATTATTTTGGGCTAGATCTACTTTCTTGCCTAAAATAAGATTTACAGAACGTGTATATACCTCATCGGGACAGTAACAGTCTACGTAATACATGTATATAGCATCATGTTATAGTGGGATGTCTTTTTGAATTGCAATAATATCACGAAAATCTCACTGTAAGATGACTTAGCGACTCCTATTTCTAACAAACTGGTAAGTTTATTCGTATACAGTTTCTAGAACCAGCTTAAGTCTGTTTAACTTCCTTTAGATAATGTAAATTTTCTTCTGCTAACTTTAATATTGCATATTTCGGCACTGGATTTTGCATGGTTGTGAAAAAACATTGTACACTTCTGAAACCACTTTTAATTTGATGATTTCTAATACATATGGAAAGAAAAAATACTTTTTAAAATTGCTCTATGCTTTTAAAGGGTTAATATTTTCGGCGCACCATTATCGAGAAGACTGGACCATTCTAAAATAGGTATTAGAGATGTTGCATCTAAGACGTATACAAAGGCGTATACATATTGACGTATCGCAAAGGCGTACATGGAGAGAAATGTAAATTATGTCTCAAAAAACCGGCATCAGATTGTCATTTTACAAATGTAATTAAAAATGTGATTTTAAGTAAAACTTTCGGCTTGTGTAAAGCAAACGTTATCACGGAAAGATCAATTAAATGTATAAGCAAACCAGCACAAACAAAAAGTGATCTTCATTACCCCAATCATACCTCAAAACAAAACGCGAAGGGCTATGGCTCTGCGTCATGAAGATTGAATTGAAAATTGATCTATTGAAAAAAATGTTCTGAAAACTCAGGCGAATTTTCATTTTTTTTTCTTCAAAATAGTAGCTGTGCGTTTAGCAGCCGACACAGAAATGATACAAGAAAATCTATTTGAATTGATAGGACAGGTTTATTTTCTGACCTCATAATTATTTTTGCAACCAATTTGTCTGGATTTGTTGTATTTTGTTTCCTTGTTTGTTTGTTTTTTTTTTCAATACCTTTATTTTACTTGCCAGTGAAATATCAATAGAGAAAAAACTCATATTACATGTCATGTATTTGCCAAGCCGATGTATTGAAAGATATACGTTTGCACGCATGGCACAAGTGTATTATTCAAAGATCACGTATATGATGTCTCGGACATTAATCGTTCAATCTAAACCCACAAAGTATTTATTTACCTTTTGGTCTGCTCGATTAATTTCGGTGTACTCGTTGGGGTTTCATTGCCATATTTTTACGAATTTACATAAATGAGAAGGCGGACAGGGTATAGCGACAACTGAAGAAAGGGGGGGAAAAGAGCAATGGGGGAAAAGGGGAAGAAAACTGGACAAGAAAAAGACAGACAAAAAAAGGATCGGAGAAAGGAGGAAAGAAGAGGGAGAAAGGCATCCCATGTCCATCCCCTCATTAATTGGAATAGGCCTGAAGGAATTTCATAGAGCAGAGGTATTGTTAGCACCAACGCAAAAACTTCTCTTTAAAATGCATTACAATGTAATGTTTACTATTTCTTTTAAAAGAGTAAAGAAAACAGTAATATTGCAAAAAAAATTAACCGTTAGAAAATCAGAATAACATTCTAAGGTGATGATTATTTAATAAGTTAGATTTTTACTTCTATAGTTAGCAATATTTCGGCCATATCAGGCAGAAATTAATTTAATCTATTCAAAAAAAAAAGTATAATAAAAAAAGTGAAAGAAAATAGCAGCTTTCACTAATTTTTAATGGCATTAGTACTTGTTACTTTTTATTATTATTATTTATTTTTTTTTTTGCTATCGCGCACATGACGAAGGAAGCATTTGTTCCAGACCTGGTGCCAGTAAAAGGTCACATATAATCTAAACATACGACACAGCACTTTATATAATCTTGGGAGTGTATATTTATGGTAATATAACTTTTTTCTTCATCTGCTTCGCAGCCAACATAGAGTTAATACAAGAAAAATTATTTGAATTGAAAAGACAAGTTTATTTTCTGACCCATGATTTGAAGTTATGGTATTCGTTATTTGTCTGACAATTTTGTGTATTTATTTTATGTTCGTTGTTTTTTTAATCATTACTAAAACAATTCAATAGAGAGTTGAGAAAAACTCGTATTACATGTCACGTGTTTGTAAAGGTGAAGTATTGAAAGATATACGTTTGCATGCTTGACACAAGTGTGTTTATAAAAGATCACGTATAAGGTGTTTCAGAACGTTAATCGTCCACTCAAACACAACAACAATTCATTTACTTTTCGGTCTGTTCGATTAATTTAGAAGTACGCGTTGACGTTTCAAATGTATACATCAATTAGAAAAGAGGTACTCTGTCTTTATGTAGTGGTACTTTGTTTATGTAGTGAATGAATTTTTAAGGAGCAAAGGCACTGTTTGCATCAACATCATTTAGGTATCTTTTCTAAACAATTCTTTTTTATCCTAGGGACACGAACTTTGAAAAAAATGCCACTTCATATTTCCCATTTTTAAAAAAAGAATACACATCAACTCCAGCTCATATGTTATCACTCCTCCAATTCTCCATGGTGCAGTAACAAGTCATCCGAAATTGACCAGAGCACAACAATCTCCCGGACAACCCCCCTCCCCCCCCAAAAAAATAACAAATAAATACAAAACATTATTATTGCAAAAGACAAACGTAATAGGCATTCCGGGAAGCTGCATTTCGTATACAGCACCTAAAAAAAGTCAGTGGTAGAGTTTAATGGGTTTTTCTCACACAATCCCCTTTTTTCTCTGGTGTTTTCTTATAGTTAAAAAGCATACGGATTTTTGAAGTAACCAATGACTGTTCTAACGGTATTTTATATTATATATGAAAAAGAAAGGAAATGGGGTAAATGTCAAGGAGACAACATCCCATATCCAGGTTAAAACGACCCAAAACAAAACATCTAGGGGTCACCATATGGTCTTCAACACAGTGAGGAACCTCACACCATATAGTAAGCCCTAAATGGCCCCGAAAGGTAAAAAAGTGAATAAATCAATGGAAACAAACCACATCCAATAACCCAAATATCAAGAAACTAAAATTTTATAAGAAGACAAGGACAAGCCAATGACCAACATATTCCTGACTTGGGACAGGCGCAAAAAATGCGGCGAGGTTAAACTCGTTTTCTTGGATCCACCCCCAAATGTGTGGTGAATGGCTAAAAATAAATACACAAAAAGACTCACAATAAAAATCAAACCAGAAAAAAGTCCAACTTATCAAGACGAGTACCCTTACAATGAAGTACATAAAACATGAAGACAATACACACAGGTACTGTCCGGACAAATGCTCGCAGTTACTGACAGCTAGCTAAGGACATAATTTCCGTTGACTATGATATCAAGCCTTCTTACATATGAAATTTCAATTGAAATACTTCTAAATAGATTTGGTATAACAACATCATCAATTGTGAAAGAAGAACATGATATCGTGGAATGCCAAATACTGCCAATATGAAAAATTGTTTAAATTTAGTTATGGGATAAAGCATTTAGGAGATGATCAATATTTTTGCCAACAAAAACCAGAAGTAAAGATTTAACAACAATGCTGTATTTATATCCTTTATGAATATGTTTGTTCAACGGATTAATAAGATTGGAAGGACAATTTTTGAATTTATGCGCTTTGTTAATGATATTACCATAGAAGTTTGGATGTGAAATGCCCTGATGTATAAGAGCCATGCATGTAGAACGAAATTTTCTTAATAAGTCAATGTATCTATAATAAAATTTAGAGAATGTTTTTATCAATTTATGATATCTAAACCCTTGATGCAGAAGTTTTTCAGTGAGACAAAGATTTCGGTCGTTGAAGTCAGAAACATTACTACATACTTGTGCATATCGAACACGTTGTGAAATGTAGACCCCGTAAGAAGGGGCTAACGGGTCATCGCCGTCGAGATGGGGGAAATTGACTATAGGGAATGAGAAATCATCCCTTTTATCACTGAAAAACGATTTAAATGTATTGCAAGAAATGTACGTACATCCTGATTTTTTGAAGGACCATTTGATCAAACACGAAAATATGTCGAGTCTTCAGTCATCAAACTAGCTTGCCTTCTTGTCACGACATGTAGCCAGCTTGTGTACTTGTCACAAGTTTATGTTTTGAAATATCAATAGTCTTTAGTAACAACAGTCAATAAATTTGAATGGTGTTATTGAAAAAATATTCGCAAGCTTTCAAGATGCCTACCATACTAGATTGAAAGCTTTTTATTAAAAACTTTCCAGTCATGACATTCAGAAAAATAAGCAAAGATTGGTTAGATTTGATTAAGAATAATGTGCTTCATATTTAGACTGCCAAGTTATGTATACATGTACCTATTTTTAGGAGACGTAAAGGAGAAAGCTAGGGGACAAACTCGCAAATTAAACCGTCTTAAATGTGTGTATCGGGCAAAAGCTCTTGTTTCAGGAAACAATTTAAAAGATTGCTACTTAGATGAAAGCTAGTAAATCAGAAAGCACTAATGACTAGTTCAATGGCACGTATTGCAAATGGAAAGACTTGCCCCTGCTTTTATAAGAATGACATAAACGAAATAACCATCTCTGCTTGTCTATTTATGTGTTTATCACCTCAAAAAAAAAGAAACCTCTTTTGATCTTGCATGCCATGCCTGGTTTTTTTCTTATTTGTGTTTTTCAATTCCAAACTCATGAGAATCATTCATCTAGCCCTTCTACCCACGCCACTCAGTGGACATAGTACTTAAACCGTGGATCGGATTTCTTGTAAGTCTTAGTATTTGAAATGTAGTGAAAATTATTCCGCTATAAAAAATTATGGAAGATTTACGGGATCAAAATACCTAAAATGGTCTGAATATATATACGTTTACGTTTATACGTAAACTTTTCCGTATACACATTCGATGCAAAAGGTCTATTGGCAAGTATTACCCGAAGTCAGATGACAAACAAGTCTCACTTTTGCTTTTACCATATGCTTGGAACCACCTTTTAATTAAAGAAAAAACATACCCGTAAATAAATTAATTCAACAAAATACCCAAACATGTAATTGAAATATGCATGTATTAATTGCAAAAGAAATATTTGAAAGAAATTGTTAATATAATGCTAATTTCTATTTGATGTTTACAAACGAAGTGTCCGTGGATTAAAATTGTTTACCCCGAACGAGTACATATAAATACTATAAATACAAAAAATGTAGGTAGGTCAACTCTGGTCATCTATTTTATCAAGTTACTTGGTCATGCTTAAAACAGGACAATCCATCACTTAGAAATTTTCACCTGTTTGAAAAAAAAAAATGTGAAAATGCACATGACAGCAGACTTTTGTGCATGCCGGAAACGGCTAATTCAACATTTTTCAGTTATGTATGGTCATTCTTGATTTACATACCAAATATGATAAAGATTGGTGTAATAATAAAGCTAAAATCGTAAGATTTCCATTATCTAAAGGAAGTGGGACAGACTTTAGTAAGGCATTTGTGGAAGATTACAATATTTTGTTTCAGTTGGAGTTTATGGACAGTTTTCGTCCATCAAGTTACACTACTGTGGTGACTAAGCAACAATTTCTTCCAGCAAATACTTCTTAAATCTAAGAATAAACTGTGAAAAACTGAGATCATTGAGCTTATTTTATTTTATTCTATTTTTAATTATAAACAACAATGTACGAATATAAAGTAAACGCACATGAGAGAGTGTCCCTATAAAAACATGCTTAAACTAAGCAATATGACATCGCTTCTATTTTGTGTTTGTTTCTCTATATTTGTGTTTATATCTTTTTTTATTCATTGTTTTGCCTTTTTCCCTGTTTGAAGGATTTCTATCTTTTTTGTTTTTTTTTCTCAGTTTGTTTTCTTGTTTTTTTATGATTATTTTTATTTTATATGTTTTATTTTGTATATAAGATATTGGACTTATTTTCCCTTTTTTAAATACTTGGGAACCACTGAAAATTGTTATTTGAAAAATAACTAAATACCGAAGTTACGGTGAATTTTGATTCTGCATATGCGCATTTCGACAACTTATGTCTCTTCAGTGTGGATATACATCAAAATATTTTGCCAAGATTTACACCTACAGCAATAAGAAACATCGGTCGGTTATCTCCCTGTACCAAGTTAGTTTTGTATGGTTCAAAGTGGAGATAATTTTAATTAACATATCAATAACTTCTTTTGAATTTAAATTAGAATTATCTCCATTTTAACTATATATAACTAACTTGGTACAAACAAACAATAAATGAAATGCAACACAAAATAACTTAAAAAAAACTAACCATGAAGTCATAAAAATGCCATTATAAAATCATCAAATTTAATGAAAAACGTGAAAATGTGTCAATTTTTTATTTACGTAACGTTATCTCTCATGCACTTGTGATCCGTTGACGATTCAGAGATAAGACAGGTTAATGTTTCTATGTGTCAAGCAAATCACAAAATATGTTTGGGAAAATATGTCTCTTAGTTTTTTGCTTTGTTTTAGGTAAGTTTTGCATGCATCTATTGAAAATGTTTAATGATATTTCATATAAAATTTGCCATTGCCTTTAATCCGATATTTACTCCTAAAACGTCTTCCATGTTCCTGTTCAGACTACAAATAAAAATGGAAATTTACAGTGAGTTTAAAAAATACCACCGTTTTCTACAAATGTAGCTGGAAAATTCAAGTTTCAGGATTCTCGATAGATTTATTTTCCATAAACTTAAATATTGCATCAAATTTAAGTTTAATAATGCAGCGTTGTAAGATTCAAATGCAATTCAATTTGCTCATTTCCTATAATCGCTAGCTGCAAAGAGTAATATATCAAATTTCACCGTCGTAGCATAGATGTATTAGACATAGATAGAGTACTCCGAATACAAACCATGGTAACCCATACTCACTGGCGGTTGGCCGATGCCCGTAACTGCAGTTACGGACAGCCCAACATGGCGGAAGAGAATTCAGTTGAAAATCTATTCATGAATTTACCAATATAATGCAGTCTGAATTGTGATTTCAACTATTTTCAATCAATAACAGTTACATCCACTAATGTGCAATTATCATGGACATGTGCAAAACCTATCCATTATCTGTTTAATTCGCATTTCTCAAATCTCGTATGATGAGGGTAACTGGTGTTTTAAAATAAATACGGCTGCCCGTAACTGAAAGACAAAGTTGATGTTTAATCTCTACGTGGACACTATTGACGTGTTAAATCATATTATAAACTGGGAAAATAAGATAAAGATGACAATAACGAGGTCCTCTGCCAACGGAGAAATGTCAAATAGAAAAATACCAGTACATACTAACTACAAAAATTAAATATATTTGAAAGGAAAAAAATGAATGAAAATGCACCACAGAAAAATAAAAAAGGAAAACTGCGTAATAACACACAATAATGTTACAATGCCAGTTAAAAAAGGGTAAATTAATTCGTAAACTAAAAAAAAAACGGTAAATAACTCACAAAAATGTTGAAAAGCCCATTTGAACAGCGTGAATTATATGTAAAATTGTCTTTCATTTATAATGATATCACAAAAAAATTCAATGTAGATACCTGAATTCAAAAACTGCAAAAAGTCAAAACATTTTATTATGATTATTGTTTAATCATACCCTTATGTGTATCGTTATACAAAGTTTTATGATTATAGCATACATCTTCACAGATAAAAGAACTTAAACCTGTGGTTGAACCTAACTTGGGACGGACACAATGCCTCGCCTATTTATTCATAAATACAATCCATAATATGCTCTCTGGGAAATTGAAACTTTACCTTTAAACTTGCCAGAGCCCCCAAAAGAGATCCGTCGAATTTGTCTCTTCACTTTGGAAACGGAATTCATCAAGGGTCCTGATGGTTCTTACAAAATCAGTTCTGGTTATACTTGTATAACCAAGATAGATATATGCCATAGTATGTAGACGGTGTCATAGAATGTATGTTGGTTAGACTTGCCACAGACTGGGTGATAGGTTTGATGAGCATCTTCGATTTGTAACAGCTCACAGACACACCCGTCGGTAACCATTTCAGGTTTCGCCAACATTCCATGGTAGACATGAGCGTGACAGTCCTTACTCATGTTGACAGTTCACGACAACAGCGACAACAGTTAGAACAACAAATTACATTCATTCTGGGTACCCAAAACCCTAAAGGTATCAATATAAAAACTAGTGTTTAATGTACAATCCTTGGAAAGGTATTTTCAATTTTATTTGATTATATATTATATTTACTATTTAAATACTCTTCATATATATATATATATATATATAAAGAAATAATTTTGGTCTCGTGTACAGAAGATGTAAAAATCCAGCCCCTACCCATTTATTATTTCACCCCACTTTGTCTTTGCTCTTAACATGAGACGTCAAATTTAATTTACCTGTATTCCTCATGAGACGTAACACTTCATGTCTAAGCCATTTTGTTTCTTTGAAGATATCTATGTCGATGATCTTGGCCCATCCCAACCTCTGTCTTCTTTTTTTTCTAATTTTGAAACTACATACCCTGGAAATGATTCAGACAAAGTTTGTCTAAAACTTGTTCTAGCTTCAGAGGAAAAGAATTTTGAAAAAGTTTACGACAGACTGACGAACGGACGGTCGGGGAGGCTAAGTGATTGCAATAGCTCTCAAGGGTCACTTCAGCTGAAAGGGACTCTTTCTTATCCCATAAATATTTTGAATGTAAAAAAACTAGATTAAATTTTGTAATTGCAGGCAATAGCTGATATCGCCCCTTACAGCCCAATTGATGCTTCCATCCTGTTTGTAGCGTTAAAATCTATCTATAAATTAATTTTCGTTGAAATCGGCCAAGTTAAAATTTTGTCATATATTGCGGCCATCTTGGAAATATCGGCCATTGTGATTTTTCTCTTTCGCAGTTTTAAAATCTGCCTACAAATCAAACCAATTCTCATTGAAATGAGGTTAAGTTAAAAATTTCTTACGTATCTTGGCGATGATCTTGGAAACGGTGGCCATTTTGAAATTTTTGTCAAATTAATTCCTTTCTATCGTCATACTGAACATTGGTACAAAATTTGTTCATTTTCTGCGAGACAGTTTATGAGATATTGCGTGAAATCACAGTAGAATTGTTTTACGTATTTTGGCAGCAATCTTGAAAACAGCGGCTATTTTGAAATTTTTTCAACAGATTCTGTGGTCTTATCATTTCGAACATCTCTACCAAGTTTTGCAAAGATCTGTCGAGGCGTTTGTGAGATGACAGATTTGCAGTTTTTAAACGTTAATTAGCGGCCATCTTGAAAATGACTTCCATTTTGAATCTGAAAATTTCATATTGGGTTTAACTCATTACAATGAGGCTTTTGACCAAATATGAAATTATTCACATATTAAGTAAAAGCAAAGAAAATATCAATTAAATGTTTCAATCAGACATCGCTGCGAATTTTTCGGCCATTTTGAAAATGGCCGCCATTTTGAAATTTTATTTTTTGATAGATTTCATCCAATTCTTATACTGAACTTTTCTATAGTGGGTTTTATGAAAAGTCCTTTCAGTGGTTTAGGAGATAACTGACTCGTTGGTAGGTACATTTTGGAAATTTTGTAAAAATCGTTGATTGGCAGTCATTTTGAAAAAAAGCGGTCATTTTGAAGAAAAAAATAATAAGCATATCTACTCATGGTGATCCAACTTTGTGCGAAATAAGAATTGATTCTGTCCTGGCATCTATTAGAACTCTACCGGACAATTTTTTCAGATCAATAACAATATGTCGTCCCGACTCCGTCTGGGGCGACAATATTCTATGAAATCTTATACATTTATGTATAATATGCAAGTTTTACCGGAATTGCTTTTACAATACGTGAACAAACTGACGCAAAAGTGACAATGCCTCAGTGAGTGAAACAGGCAGCTTAGACATAAATATACTGAGTGCCAATGAAAACGCAACACCTGATATTTATGTTTTAGAAATCTTCTATGTCGTGCTAAATAATTTTTCTTTGCTAAATAACTAAGCCAAGTGTCTGCTTAAAATGTTGCATTAACTGATTAATGCATTTTTAGTCCAATCTTGAAAAGCCACAGCATCAACGTTTGATTCAGTGGCAGAACGAAATTCCCAAATTGTCTGAATATTTCAATCACTCTGACGGAAAATTAAAGAAAAATGCCTTATTCTTCAAATTCTGAATTCCAGTTTTTTGTCAAGAAGTTGCTGAGAATTGAAAATTGTCAAAAATGGCAAATGTTGAATTTTTGGGTAAAGAATACCGATTTTTGTGAATTTCAATTCTAAACATCAAAAAGAATTGGCACAAATATTCCAAAAAGATTCCAAAAGAAGCTGCCAACATTTCAAACTGATTTTTCTTGGTTCACAGAAGATACACGTTAAAGTGATGTATATTAATTGGAAAAGAAGTCATTTTGAGAAACAACCCAGCGATAGTTTAAAGCCCCTATCATTCAGTGAATAAATGAAAACCCGTCCCAAAACTTTGAGATGGTGTTTAGTGAACAATAAAGAAAACCAATTATGCGTAAATTCACGCCAAAACCCCAATATTGTGCATTTCATGCCATGTATTGCGGGAGGCATAGTTTCAAAAATCAGTCATGCGGAAAACTGTTTTTTTTTAAAGCTTGTGTAATTCAAAGTAAATTGGCAGTTACATTTGTTAAAAATTATACCTTTATTGAAAAGCACAATTTTACTCCCTGAGTTGATGGCAATACATAGTACAAAATAAACAAATATACAAGACATTTCTAATATAGCACATAAAATATAGTAAAGAATCATGCAGCTATAGAGTCCACTTTCCACAGTATTAAAGACTTTTTAATAAATGGAGCAACGAACTGCAAATGATTCGGAGATGACATAATTTTTAAAATCTTGTTCGTTTTTTGTATCGGAAAGATTAACTATATTAAATTGTTTTCGTATGTTGTTATACTTTGGACAATGGAAAAAGTAGAGAACCTCATCTTCGATGACTTTTGAATTGCACATTTGACATTATCTTTCATTTCTGTTTAATCTTTTATATCGACCCCTTTCTATTTCTAGAAAATGGTCACTAATCCTCATTTTACATATATTTTTTCTATTTTCAAAATTTATTGTTAATAAATATTCATTGATTTCATAGTTAGTTTTGAGTTTACTGTGTAAAAATATTTTATTATTTTCATTTAGTGTATTTAGTTTTTCAAAAAACAATGTTTCATAATTATATTTAAAGTTTATTTTAATTTTCTTCTCAAAAGAAAACTTTTCTCTAAAAAAATCAAGTTTTTCTATTTCATCTATTTCTACATTATTTGTAGAACATACATTGGTTACAAATGTAAACCAAGAATATGAGCCATTTTGATGTAATGACTTTGAAAGTAGAAATGCATCATCCAAAAGTTGGTTGTTAGTATGATGGTATAAACGTGCTAAATATTTCACAGCTTGTATTTTGATGTATGTATCCAAAGGATATTGAGCTACTTCTGTTCTAGCAGCTATATTCATAGATTGTTTGCTTAATCCTAAAGTATATTTACAAAATTTTATTATAATTTGTGCGAACAAAAAATCTAAAAAATTAAGTGTTGCGTTTTCATTGGCACTCAGTATAGTTTCAAAAAGCGAGAACCTATAAGCTAAATATGATAAACAGTAACCACTTTAATTTTTGAAGTAACAAATTTTAATTACACGAATTAACACTTTCTTTCGCATACATGTTAAGTGAACAGCAATTTGGGGTAGCATGTAAAATAGTGCTGCAAACGAAACTAAAAAAGCCGTCTAAATTTTGAGTTTAATGTACCGGAATAATACACGGCTGAAATTTGTTTTAAAAGTTAGGAAATTATCTATAATTTGATTTTCGTCTGTTCGTAAAAATTTTGTATGGTCCATTTTTTTTTATTTTGCCTGTTTGTAGGGGTACCCATGTCGCCGTTGAAATCGGACAGGATTCGTTGAAGGCAAAATATTACTTTAAAATGACATAAATTCCGACTTTGATATATGATATTTTTAAAACGATAATCGACTGATAAATGATATTAACAAACATCTACGGCGGCGCACCGACGACAAAACTTCATATCAATTTCTGCCCAAAATTTCTTCAGATTTTTCACTTTTGAGCGATTGTCTGTTGGTTGTAAATAAAATGTTTCCGTTACGATATTTATCCGTCACAACAGCAAATAATATGCAAAATTTCAACATTGAAATCGTTGTAGCAATGTTGCAAAAAAGCGAAATAAATAGCCATGTTCACCCGTTTTAAACACAAAATTACATATCCCATTGTTTTGAAAGTTCATTAGTTAGCGTATATTGTGTTGAATATGTTTTCGTTTACTTTCAATGCGCCTTTATTTTTTTATCTTATTTGACTTGAAAAAATCAGTGTTAATAACATGTATAACCGTCATGTGGCGTCCGTGCTTGTGTTTTGATTTCCAAGCACATGTGTTTGTTTTCATGTTTAAAAACACTTTTCCATATAATTTCAGATAATATAATAGGGCTTTGTTTCAGTAGGAACGGTTTTACTTAGAGTGTTTTGGGAGGAAAATTAACTTATTTATACCAAAAACAAAAGTACGACTTATTTCGCCTAAACTAAGTTTATTTTTAGCGGTTCGTTTTTTAAATTAAATTCAAGCTTTCCTTTAGAAAATAATCCTATAAAAGTCAGACATGCGCAGTTCTTTCTATCCGAAAGAACCCCTCATATCACGGAGGCTCAAATATTTAAAATGACAGGCCTTTAAAACAAAACGCCAAATTTGAAACTTGTTGAATAAATACAACAAACAAATCATTAAAAAGTTAAAACTATAGAACTACCCCAATAAAATTTACAATTACATTCGAATTTCGTTGCAGTTTTATCTTTGAAATGAAGCTCACATTAAAATGCATCAAAATTTTCAAAATTTTAAAACAAAACGCCAAATTTGAAACTTGTTGAATAAATACAACAAACAAATCATTAAAAAGTTAAAACTATAGAACTACCCCAATAAAATTTACAATTATATTCGAATTTCGTTGCAGTTTTATCTGTGAAATGAAGCTCACATTAAAATGCATCAAAATTTTCAAAATTTAAGGAGCTGACCTTTGACCCCATTTAAAAAAAATGTGACCAAATTCAATCTGTACGACATCGTCATTTCGATGCGCCATGGTATCCTTTTTCCAAGCATGTATAATACAGGTGTGTGTTATTCCGTTAACCCAAAACCGGAAAATCGTCTCTTGGGCACCCTACTATAATAAGGACTTTCGAGAAAGGAATTTCTTGTGCAATTGATGACAAAAACGATGCCTCAATACTAGTAATCAGGAATGATTGGATTCCTGCTTTGAAATAAGTACATGTATACTGTTAACGTATTTATTATCGCGGGGTACTAATTTTCGTTATTTTCGCAGTTGCCTAAAGAACGCGAAACATAGTACCCGTGAAAGTTTTTGTGAAGAAAAATCCTTTTTAATATTGAAAACCGTAAAAATTTATACCTGCAAATCTTTTGAACATTCATAAACTGCGAAAATTAATACGTTTACAGTATTCCACCTAAAAACGAACTACATGTATTTATGAAATTGAAGTGTGCTTATGAATTTGGTACATAATACGCTTCAGCTAAATTTTGATGGACCAAAAAACAATTACATTATATCAGTTTGGGTAATAATAAATTTCCCAATCAGAATTGTCAAAACAGGAAAAAAACACTAATCAGGTAGAACTCCGCCTAAAAATCGACCGAAATGGTCCCGACATGATACAGGCACTTCAAAAGAAATGGTAGGTAAAACCGGTTTGTGCGGGCCAAACCTCCCTTTCCATTGCGGTATACACAGCGTTAAAAAAATAGTGATTATCTCTCGGGATATTGAAGAATTCATTTTTTGTTTTGTTATAAAACGTTTCTAATGACGTATACAAAGCGTATACGTATTGACGTTATCGCAAAGGCGCACATGGAGAGCAGCGTAAATTATGTCTAAAAAAACCGGTATCAGTTTGTCATTTTACAAATGGAATAATAAATGTGATTTTTGTAAAAAAAAATATATATATATAAAGCAAACATTATCACGGAAAGATAAAAATAAATGTATGAGCAAACCAGCACAAACCAAAAGAGATCTTCATTAATCCAATCAGACATCAAAAGAAAACATGGGTTTTGGCTCCGCGTCATGAAGATTGACTCACGAATATGAATTGAAAAAAATGTTCTGAGAACTTGGAGCGAATTTTCACTATTTTTTTTAATGTTAGCTCCGTGTTTCGCAGCCGACACAGAGGTGATACAAGATAATCTATTTGAATTGATAGGGACCTCATAATTATATTGTGTAACCAATTTGTCTTGGTTTGTTGTGTTTTGTTTACTTGTTTGTTTGTTTTTTTTTTTCATGTTACCCCCATTGAAAAAAGAAAGTTTAATCTCAGGGCCTTTAGTAGAAAATGAACCATTTGTATGAAAGAATGTGCAGGACAATCCCCAATTTCTGGTTTTCTTATTTTGAAAAGGCCGTTTTATCTATTTGAAATCTATTTTCTCCAACATTTTAAAAAGCATGACATTAAGATTGGTGAGCGTGAGAGCGTGATCTGGTGTTGGGAAGCGTGACTCTCACGCCGAAAGCGTGAGACTTGACAGGTCTGGAAAGCGGACATGGTATAGCGAGAACTGGAGAGAAAGGGAAGAATAGGTGCGGGAGAAAGAAACAAGAGATGGGGGAAAAGGAAGGGGGAAGAAAAAGGGACAAGAAAGAGAGGCAGAGAAAAGGGATTGGAGAAAAGAGGAAAAAAGTGGGGGAAAGGCATCCCCTTTCCATCTCCACATTAATTGGAATAGGCTTGACGAAATTTCGCACAAACGCAAAAATATCTCTTTAAAATGTTTTCACTACATTCTTAACAGTGTAAAGAAAACGGTAATATTGCAGCAAAATAAACTGCTAGAAAATCATAATAACATTCTGATGTTATGATTATTTAATTAGTTAGATTTTTAAATCTAGTTAGCAATATTTTAGTAACTTCGGTATTTAATTATTAGCTATATCAGGAAGAGATTAATTTAATCTATTAAAAATGTGAATAGAAAAAAATGAGGATAAAAAAGTTTAAAAAAAAATAGCAGGTTACGTGTACAAGCTTTCACTAATGGCATCAGTACTTGTTACTTTTTATTTCTATTTATCTACTTTATTTTTTTGCCATCACACACAATACAATGGAAGCATTTGTTTTAGATCTGGTACCAGTAAAGGGTCACATACATGTATATTTTAAACATCATGACGGCATGTAACACTTTTATGAGATGGTCATAATAATAGATAGAACTTTTTTTCATCTGCTTCGCAGCCAATATAGAGTTAATAAAAGAAAATTTATTTGTTTATTATATTTTCTGCCCCATAATTTGAAATTATGGTATTCGTTATTTGTCTTTCTTTTTGTATATTTATTTTATTTTGGTTGTTTTTTTTAATCATTACTGAAACAATTCCATAAAGAGAGAGAAAAAAAACTCGTATTACATGTCACGTGTTTGTAAAGCTGAAGTATTAAAGGATATACGAGTACGTTTGCATGCTTGACACAAGTGTGTTTATCAAAGATCACGTATATGGTGCTTCAGAACATTACACAACAACAATTCATTTACTTATCGGCCTGCTAGATTAATTTAGAAATATGTGTTGAGGTTTCATTGAAATATTAACAAATGGACATCAATTTCAGCTAAATTTCACGTCTTCACGGATTTGACATAACCGGATTTGACTCAACCCCGGATTGACTCACTGATAGTGTGACGGGTGCCGCTAGCGGAGCAGGACATGCTTACCCTTCCGGAGCACCTGATGTCACTCCCGGTTTTCATGGGAGTTCACACTATGAGTGCCTTAGTTCTTAATGTTATCTTTTTATTTCCGTGCATTGTAGCTGTCTCACGTCCTTGTTTTGTCTTTGTTTTTATCTGTTACCGTTTCTGCCATGTCTTTGGACTTCGATTTTTGTAGTCATCGCTTCCCTTGTTCCTTCGGTATTCTACTGCCGTTGTTGGAAAAGGTTTGAATAAATTTTAAGGAGCAAAGGAAATGTTTGCATCAGCACCATTTAGGTATTTTTTCTTATCAATTCTTTTTTATCCTAGGGTCACGAGCTTTGAAAAATCCCATGGTCAATAAAAAAGAATACACATCTACTCAAAACTCATACGTTATCACTCCTCAAACTATCCTTGATTCAATAACCAGTCATGCAAAATTAACTGCAGGAAACAATCTACCGGACAAGCCCCCTCCAAATAAAAAAAAAACCACACACACAACTGAAGACAGAAAACAACTTAATAGGACTTCCGGAAGGCTGTTTGTGGTATGCAGCATCTAAGAAAAGTCAGTGGTAGGGTTAAATTTGTTTTTGTCACCCCCTTCTTTTTTTCTCTTCTGTTTTCCTATAGTAAAACAAACAGACAGATTTAGGAAGTAATGAATGCGCGGTCTGTTCGAACGGTATTTTGTAGGTTCAGCCTTCAGCAATCGTTAGCATATGCAAAGCATGAGACGTATATCCAGTATATCCAGCTTGCGTACTTGTCACGAGTTTGTATAAACGTTTTTAATGATCACATTTAGTAACAAAAGCCTTCAATTTTAATTGACCACTTGAACTTTTTCATTTCAAGCATTTGTAAAAAGATAGGTTAATTAATTTGAATGGTGTTATTGAAAAATATTCGCAAGCTTTCAAGGTGCCTACCATGTTAGATTGAAGGCTCAGTCTCTAAATATTTAAATCAAACACTTCCCAGTCATGGCACTCAGAAAAAATAAAAAAAATATTGGTTAGATTTGATTAAGGATAGGGTGCTTCCTGTGGCGAGAGGTCTTTATTTAGGCTGCCAAGATATGTATACATGTAACTATTTTTTAGGAGACAGACGGGAAAAAGCTAGGGGACAAACTCGAAAATTCAACTGCCTTCAATATGTGTATCGGGCAAAAGCTCTTGTCGCCAAAAAATATGAGATAGCTACTTAGTGGGAAAATAGTAAATCAGAAGGCATTTGAATAGTTGAAAGTCACGAGTAGCAAATGGAAATAGACTTGCCCCCGCTTTTATAAGGATAACACAAACGAAATACTCAACTCGGCTACCCTGTTTATGTATTTATCCCCTCAAAAAACTCAACCTCTTTTGATCTTGCTTGCCTGCCTACTTTTCTAATTTGTGTTTCTTAATTTTTAACTCACGAGAATCATTCGCCTCGCCCTTCTACCAACACCACTCAGTGGACAAAGTACTAAAACCTTAGTTTGGATTTCTTGTACTACACATGTATATCTTAGTATTTGAAATGTAGTCAATTATTTCGTTATAAAAAGTTATACTGTGTATGAAAGGTTTACGGGATCAAAATACCTAAAATGGGCTAAGTGTATATACGTAAACTTTTCCGTATACACATTAGATGCAAGAGTCTATTAATACTAGTAGAGTATTTTCATTATTCGCGTATCCGATACGTACACGTATCAACGTATCCGTATCCATTACTTTTGCAAAAATTAATGATACAGACACCGGTCTGGGTTATATACCCGTAATAGATTTATTTAAGACTTGTCTTTTTTATCGACACTTTTATTGAATTTGTAATAAGAGTTGTTTTATCTGTGTTTTTACTTATATATTATTTAATTGAAAATATGTATTTTGCACTGTATATGCACTGAATAAGACACAAGTTGTAAAAATGGCTAATTGAAGCAGTGACGGATCCAGCCTTGGAAAAGGGGGGTTCCAAAGAGGTAAAATAAAAAGAGGTTTCCTTAACATTTTTGTCATTTCTTTGTGAGTTTTGCCTTAATTTTTCACGGAATTAAACAAAAAACAAGGAAAGAGTTTAACCCCCGTAACCTCTCTTGATCCACCAATCTGCAAAAACTGATTTAATGCACAAGAAACTTCTGAAATTAAATCTTGCTTTCAGGACCACCTGTCAGATATCCCTGTTGGTGAACTAT
Organism: Modiolus philippinarum; assembly: GCA_002080025.1. Lineage (NCBI taxonomy): Eukaryota > Metazoa > Mollusca > Bivalvia > Mytilida > Modiolidae > Modiolus > Modiolus philippinarum. The sequence continues at coordinate 100,253 of MJUU01056706.1, read as the reverse complement.
TTGTGCCAGTGGATATCACAAACCAAGTTGTCACTACAATGTCATGTACTTCGGTGCGTGCTTGGAAGCCGAGTATATTTCGAAACTTGCAATATGTAAATTTGATAAAATTTTAATAAATGTAGGAGTATATCATTCCAGCATAACCGATTTCGAGTTTTCATTTAGATTTTCTATTATTATTTGTTCTCTATATGCTTTACACAAACATATGTATTTGGTTTTCGGTTTTTTCACTTGATCCCAACTGAAGACATTAATTGCTGAAATGGCCAGCTGCAGAAAAAAAAAACAATAACATCAGTATTAATTTACTTAACATAAATATTTAAATGAAGAGTCTACTGTAAAGCAACCGACGATTTGATTTGCAAGTCAGGTACACCTTTATTTACTACAAAGCGACACAAGCGCCAAGAACTTTAATTAGCAAAAAAGAAAATGACTGTGATAGGTATGTTTTGCTATAAAACTATAGAATTTACTTGGCAAAACAACATTTGATATTTACAATTTTCTTTAGTCATAATATTTTTAATTATTATAAGTTTATCTTTTTCATAGGGTGTGCTCGATCTAAATATAAGGTGTGCTCGAGGCTCAAAATATAGGTCATATATTACAGGGTGTGTTCGAACTGAGATGTCATAGGGTTGAGAAAGAAGTGGGATTTGTTTGAATGATTTGCCGTTTGCAATATTTTTAACATCAGTATTTCATTCATTTGTTGATTCTTCTTGGAAAAAATGGTAAGATGGTTTGCAAAGCTGAAACATATATCTACATATAAAGTTTGGTGATTAAGGTTAAAGGCCCCTTTTTCAGTTCAATGTTAAACCTATGGAAATTTTGTGTAAAACCCCCAGCCTTAACGGCTTGTTGGTTTATTCCAAAAATTTATCTGCAAATTATTGAGACAATTGCCCATGCAAAGCTACCATTATTTTATGCCAGTATCAACAAATTAAGTGATTTTGCAGAAAAAATCTTGAAAAATTTGTGGTAGTTGGATGTTTTCTGGGACAAAAATGCGGTCTGCTCGAATGATTTGCCGTTTTTTTATATTGATTATCATAAATAACTCATTCATTTGCTGATACAACTTGCAACGAATGGTAGCTTTGTATGCATAAATGAAACAGGTATCTGCAAACAAAGTTTGGTGAAGAACCAACAAGCCGTTATGGCTGGGGGTTTTACATAAAATTTCCATAGGTTTAACATTGAACTGAAAAAGGGGCCTTTAACCTTAACTACATGTGTTAAGACTAGGTGTTTAACATAAAATTTGCAACTCAAAGGGGGATCTTTAACCTTAATAAAAACGCTTTTTCTTTGACATATGTATATATTTGACTTTCAACTCATTTATACTAGAGCCCATCTTTTTTCACTACTAGTTTCTACGAAATCGTGTGTTCTACCAACAAAGCTAGTTTGCATGGGGTTCAAGATCAAGGGTTCCAGTCATTTTTTGCCAGTTCATATTAAATATTCTGCCCTATTTTTTTCTGAAAAAGGTTTCCAACCCTCAGACACCCCTCTTGGATGAGCGACAATTATTCTTCGATGACAAAAAAGTGTCTTCGTATTATTTATTACTTCACATAAATACTATCTATTTCGCTTGTAAAGTTAAACACAAAATATTGCGGGTTGTATTACTTGTTTGAGTTAACTGCTTCTACATCCTTTCTATGCAAATCTAAATTCATTTGTTTAATAACTATCTGTTAATGACATATAACCATATCTTTGAAACAAAAGGCTCTCAAGAGCCTGTTTTGCTCACCTGGACCATGGCTGACACAATGAGTCAAAATAATCCCAACTTTTAAGGGTCTCATTTTCAAGTTTGTTAATTGACTGTTTAAGGGCCTCATTTTCAAATTTGTTTATAGATATTGATGTTATATGATCAAAAAATTAAAGTATGTTCCCCACTGGCAGCTTTTTTTGATGGGGCGTAGACCAACTATCATCTTTCTTGAAGAAGACCATCTAAGGATCATTGTGTCTCACTTGGTTCCAATTGGACTAGTATTTTCAGAGGAGATCTTTGAATGATTCCCCATAGGATCCAAGGTTAAACAATGTTCTCTGGGAGGGGGAGCATCTTTGATTTACATGCTTTACACATTTTACAAAGGGGACAAACTAAGGACCATTGTGACCAAGTAATAATTGGCCACATACTTTCAGCGGAGAAGGTCTTTGAATATGCTTTCCCTTAGCGTCCAATATATAACTACATTCCCTGCTTGCGGTCATCTCCTATTAGCTGTTGTGACCTTTGAATGGTATCCGATGGGGTCCAGTGTTAAACTATCTTCCCCGGCTGCTATTTTGAAAGTGATGTTGCCTTGTCAGACAATTTTTAAAGGGGCTAACTAAGGACTATTATGACCAAGTTTAGTTCCAATTGGCCAAGTGGTTTCAGAGGAGAAGATAAGGTCAAACTATGTTAACCACTGGCGGCCATCTTGGATGTGATGCCAACTTGCTAGATTTTTTTGAAAGTGGGCCAAGCTGGGACTTTTTTGGCAAAGTTTCATTCCAATTGACCAAGTAGGTCCCCCATAGGGTCCAATGTTAAACTATGTTCCCTGCTATCTGCCATCTTGGATGCTATGCGGACATGTCGGACACATTTTATGAAGGGGACCATGTGAGGACCATTGTGACCAAGTATTATTCCAATTGGCCATGTACTTTCAGAGGAGATCTTTGAATATGTTTCCCTATAAGGTCCAATGTTAAAACCACTTTCCCCGCTGGCGGCCATATTGGATATGATGTGGACTTGCTGAACACATTTTTAAAAGGGGCCTCCTATTGACCATTTTGACCAAGTTTGGTTCCAATTGGCCGAGTATTTTCAGAGGAGAAGATTTTTGCAATATTGTCCAATTTTCGACAAAGTTCCCCGCAGGTGGCTATCTTATATAACATGTTGACATATTCTAAAGGGGACCATCCAAGGACTATTGTGCCCATGTTTGGTTCCAATTGGCACAGTGGTTTCAAAGAAGAAAATCTTTGAATGATTTATTAAAGTGTCCAATGTTAAAACCGCATTGCCCACTGGCGGCCATCTTGGATATGATACGGACTTGTCAGACATATTTTTAAAAGGGCCACCTAAGGACCATTGCAACCGAGTTTAGTTCCAATTGGCCTATTAGTTTCAGAGGAGAAAATCTTTGAATATAGGGTCCATTTTTCGGCAAATATCCCGTTTGCGGTCCTATTGAATGGCATGCGGACTTGCCGGGCACATTTTGAAAGGGGAACACCCAAGGATTATTGTGACACAGATTGGTTCTAATTGGCCCAGCGGTTTAGAGATGAATATGTTTGAATGAAAAGTTTAGTATTGACGGACGATGGACACCTTGTGATGGCAAAAGCTCACCCTGGAATAGCCAGATGAGCTAGACAGTCTGGGCAGGCAATGAAGCCAAAACGCTGCTTTATAATCTTTGAGTAAAGATAATTGCATTGTAGGCAAACATTATCTCCACTGAAGGACACATTTATATACAAAAATTATTATAATGTGAAATAAGGTAAAGATCACGAAAGTATTTTTGTAAAAAAATTGTAAATTTGGAAACAGAATTTAAAGGGAAATAACCCATAATTTGGTGAAAACAGTCAATAACTCCTACATAGGCGTTTGAATTTTCTTCAAAATTTCAGAGTATGTAGATCTTGATATGATAAACAATTTTCCAATTTACATTTCACCTGTGTCTGTTACAGTTTTTGAAATGAAAAATTAAAAAATGCATAAATTTTGAAAATATTACGGAAAAATGTCTGTAACTCTGAGACGGGTTTTCCGATTTCCTTCAAAATTACAGGGCAGATAGATCTTTTTTTACATTTGCAACGGTTTTTGAGTTATTTGCCATAACAGCAAGTTACTCCTATGTTGTATTTAAGCGGCCAAGTTGTTTGGTCCTTTTTAAACTATATACCCCGGTGATGACCCAAGCCAAGTTTTGATTTAAATGGCCCAGTGGTTTCAAAGGAGAATATTTTTGATAAAAAGTTCACGACGGACGGACGAGGGACGCCAAGTTATGTCAAAAGCTAGGTGAGCTAAAAAACCAAGAGTTGTATATGAACTGTTTAGGG
>MJUU01056706.1:77759-92383 GCA_002080025.1 Modiolus philippinarum | reverse complement strand
TGTAGTTTAGGACGAACATTTTCATAAATTGGATTTCAAAAATATTTGATTCCAATTTTGGTAAATTTCCTGAAAGTCTCAAAGACCACTTATTTTTTGGAATTCTACCTAGCAACAATACTTAAAATGTTTGTGAAGTTTAGGACGAACATTTTCATAAATTGGATTTCAAAATAATTGATTCCAATTTTGGTAAATTTCCTGAAAATCTCAAAGACCACTTATTTTTTTAGGAATTCTACCTAGCAACCATACTTAAATTGTTTGTTTAGTTTAGGAAAGACATTTTCATCAACTTGACTTCAAAAATATTGATTCCAATCTTGGTAAATTTCCTGAAAGTCAAAGACCACTTTTTTTTGGAATTCTACTTAGCAACCATATATCCTAGAATTCTTTTAGTATTAATAATGACTATCAATAGATAGATTTAAAAAATAATAAAAAAAATTATGCCCAGGGTGTATAAGAACTGTTTTCTGTGTCAAACAGGGAGTGCGGGGATAGCTGTCGTTTCCGACAACATCTAGTTATGTCTGTTGTTATCCCCGCACTTTCGAAGAAAGTTCGGGGATAATGTTATACCCTCCGTCTGTCCGTCCGTCCGTCACACTTTTCTTGTGACTCAAACTCCTCCTACATTTTTGGATATAGGGATTTAATTTTTTTGTAGAATTGTTGCATATAGTCTGCAGATGTTCAATAAGCTTTCGGATTTTTGATATTGGTCTTGGTGCAAACAAGAGGCCCCATGATGTCAATTTTTACACATGTGGCATGTGACACAAACTCCTCCTACATTTATGGATTTAGTGATTTAATTTTGTTATAGAATTGTTGCATATAGACTGTAGATGCGCAATAAGCTTTCGGATTTTTGATATTGGTCTTGGTGCAAACAAGAGGCCCCATGATGTCAATTTTAACAAAGACCCAATGTTGTAGATTAGACACATGTGGCATGTGACGCAAACTTCTCCTACATTTTTTGATTTAGGGATCAAATCTTTATGCAGAATTGTTGCATATAGTCTATAGATTTGCAATAAGCTTTTGGAATTTTGATTCCGGTTGCAACTTTGGTAAATTTCCTGCAAATGTCAAAGACACATATTTTGTTTTTTTATTTTGGCATATTATCTTATATTCTGACAAGTGTTTGGTAAAAAACAAAATTCTGAAAACTAAGGATTCTGAAAGGCGGTTCCAATTTTGGTAAATTTCCTGAAAGTCTCAAAGACCACTTATTTTTTGGAATTCTACCTAGCAACCATACTTAAAATGTTTATGTAGTTTAGGACGAACATTTTCAGCAATTGGATTTAAAAAATATTTGATTCCAATTTTGGTAAATTTCCTGAAAGTCTCAAAGACCACTTATTTTTTTGGGAATTCTACCTAGCAACCATACTTGATGTTTGTGTAGCTTAGGAAGAACATTTTCATAAATTGGATTTCAAAAATATTTGATTCCAATTTTGGTTAATTTCCTGAAAGTCTCAAAGACCACTTATTTTTTGGAATTCTACCTAGCAACCTTACTAAAAATGTCAGTGTAGTTTAGGACGAACATTTTCATCAATTGGATTTCAAAAATGTTTGATTCCAATTTTGGTAAATTTCCTGAAAGTGAAAGTCTCAAAGACCACTTATTTTTTGGAATTCTACCTAGCAACCATACTTAAAATGTCAGTGTAGTTTAGGACGAACATTTTCATCAATTGGATTTCAAAAATATTGATTCCAATCTTGGTAAATTTCCTGAAAGTCTCAAAGACCACTTATTTTTTGGAATTTACTTAGCAACCATATATCCTAGAATTCTTTTAGTAACAATAATGACTATCAATAGGTAGATTTAAAAAATAAAGAAAAAAAATATGCCAAGGGTGTATAACAACTGTTTTCTGTGTCAAACAGGGAGTGCGGGGATAGCTGTCGTTTCTGACAACATCTAGTTTTTATTTGCAAAAGATAAGAATTTCGGGGCCCGAATTTCGACATGTAAGCCTCGGAGCAATGACACTTGTAGCACAATTTTGGTACATTATTTCACAATGTTGCATTCTAAAAGATTACTAACGATAATCTCGTCAGGTGAAAACGACTTTCATGCAAATGAGGTTCGAAAGACATGACCTCTAAATGTTATCACTTTCGAAATTTTTGTGTGAAATGACTTGTTTTTGTCAAACAAATTGATAAATAAAAAAAAACATATACACACACAAAACACACTTTCGGATACAATTTAATGTTGTAGGGTATTAAATTCCTATTTCAGAGTGTTTTCAAATTTTCGCTGTTAAAACGTAAGACTTGTTTCATTTTCAAATGTAAAAATGTAGGGGTCGGGGTTCTTTTAAGCGCAAAAGATAGATTTGGAAATTAAAAATTTTCATAGAAATGACTATATAGGGGTTAACTTTAAAATATATATATATATATATATATATATATATACAAAACATTGCAGATCATTTCCTTGTAGCCACCTTACGAAACAGAAAGTTTAAATGAAAGATACTTATTACTTTCACCTCTTGTTGTTTCATACTTTAGATGCGGTAAAATTTCAAAAACAAAATTGCAAATGCTATCAAAAACTAGGGTCGATTCAATAAATGTGTCCTTACCAATCAAATGACTGATTTATTGTTTACTTCGATATCAGTATCTGGCAGTAAAAATATGACACAATGATACATTATGTATGAATGTACACAAGATTTGTCTGTTTCTTTCTACATTTGATGACATTGTGTTTTCTTTAATACAGAAGCTGACAAAAGATATACAAGTCACAAACTGACGGTGAGGACAGATTTATTGAATCGGTTCTAAATAGATAAAGAGAAGCTAAGTGACCGAGGCACTATTCTTCACATACACCGATTTTCAGTCATTCTATTGCAGATATTTAAATAATTACAAATGACCTTAATGTCACATAAGTTTTCTGCGCATTGGTAGCAAAGGAAAAAACAGTAATGATACATTACATGATAACCCGCCACGTTTCAATTTTTTTTTTAAATCGAAGTATCAAAGAACAATACTCCAGGACCCCTTGGACCACTGAACCCTAATTCAAACTTGACCTGAGATATGATGTACAAGTTACATACCAAGTTTGAAGATATTCCACTCAAAAGTGATTTGTCGGAGACAGACGAACGGACTGACACACGACTGAGGGTATCAAATAATACCCCGCCATTATGTGTGGCGAAGTATAAAAATCTTTTTATTACATGCCTCAATCAATCGTAAGTCAACATTCGCTAAAAGTATCATTTATAAGTAAAAACATTTCCAACAAGCTTAATTGAGCTCACGACACAAAACACAAATTATCCACTATCAAGTCCATCTAAAAAAGGTAACCAGTCGTGTTTCCACTGGATTCGGAGTAAACATGGTGACGAAAACCAAAACGAAACTGGAAATGCGTGTGTTTAAGGAAATATATCCATGATGTATCTTTGCCTTAAAGCAATGTATGGACAGAGTTGAAGGCTATTTTTGATTGATCCAGAATCAGTGTCTTCCAAGCTAACTGATTCATTCGTCATACATTTTGTATAACCATAGGAACCCTGCACAGGGGTTCAATAGATTATTAAGTTTTTGAAATCATTATTAGTAGTTTTGTTTACAATATTTATAATTTTTAAAATTGTCACAAAATGTAAACAAATTTCGAAAATTATCATATTTAATCAAACTTAAAAAAGAGGAAATTAAAACAAATCAGGAAGTAAAAACAATTTCTATCAGTTTTCATGAATACGTTTGCTTTAATGTAAAAAATTTTCTCTAATTTCTAGCAAATTTAAACACCTCCTGATAGATTAGTTATCGAAATAATAACAAACATGTGTGTTTATTTAATCTCAGTTGGCAATTGGTGAATTATTTAAATGTCTCGTGTCAGTTTCTAGAAATACTGCAACCGGATGTTGATGAAATGAACACCTGCATCATTGTCTAGCGTAATGGTTTTTGCATTTTTGTGACTAAGATATTTCAATTTATTTATAATATGACGTTTTTCTATCAAAAATACTATACTCAACATCCTTTGCAACGAGTGGTGGAATGATACACATAGCAACAATAGAAGCAACAAAATGACGGCATATTTAAGTTTGGAGACTACTTCAAGTAAATTAAGTAAATTGAGTAGGCATCAGAGAAACAATCTCTAATAATGTTTTCCTGTTTATTACGATAAATTCTCACATCTTCATGGTTAAGTTTTCACATTTTTAAGTTGTCGGTAAACCTGTGAAAATTTAACTATCGCGATGTGTGAAATATACGTAATAAACTTTTGAGTTTAACAAAGAGCAAATCAATCAGTCCACCCAATGATGTGTTAGCGATGGAAACTTAAAAAAAAAAACAAATCGTGTAAAAATAAGTATTCAGAACAATTTTTGTTTTTTTTAAATGAAATTTTGTTAATTCTTTCTCAGATGTAGGTATCGATTTTCGATATTTTTACAGGGACAAAAGCTCAGACTGCCACGTGTGGAAAACAAGCAGTTAATCCACACACTCCTTCTGCTAGAGTTCTCCGAGTTGTAGGAGGACGGGAGTCTATTCCTCACAGCTGGCCATGGATGGTTAGTCAATTTCAATTGTTGATTTAAAAAAGTCATGATGAAGGCACAATTTAAGCGTTTCTCAACTCTATAGAGTACGAGACCAGTATCGCGATGAAATAGTAAGAACTGCATTATCATTTTTATTCTTTTATTTTGTGTGTCCGTATTACTTTTATTTTTTGGGCACTGAGAGAAATTTCTTGTTCCTATGAAAATTTATCAAAAACATCAGAATCAAGACAGTATTAACAGGATTTTAACATTTTACATTTATTTTTTCGCTTAGAAGAAAACGACTAAGGCTATAAGCTCGAGGTGATTTAAATGGCTAGAGAACTTTTGCCCGAGGCCAAAGAGAAGGAACAGTTCAAAAGTACTGTAATTTGCAGCATCGAGGACAAGTGTATTTTTTTGCTATTTTCTGAAACGAGCCACGGAATAACTGTTTTTTTTATTATTTATAAAATCAATTAAAGAATCCTACACCGATAGGATTTGAATGACATTGCACTGTGCATTTTTTTTTTTTTTTTGCGCATGCATCAGTTCGACTAGAAATCGGGAAACAGTTCACTGTTCTACGTCTACTTGACTTTAAAATTATCATGAAAATATTCATTCAAATGTTGCATAAAACGTAACTATAATTTAATTTTATTACCTTGTAGGTAGTTCTTGAATGTGGGGATCGAGGTATCGCTTGTGGTGGTTCTCTTGTCAGAGGTACAGACGGAAAAATGGCTGTTGTCACAGCTGCACATTGTTCCTATACTCAAGGGTAAGAATAAGAATATGTAAATAATTCGCTTAAGTCTTTGTGATTAATTACTGACAATTCTTTATCTGCTGTGCTCAACTGATTTTAGAATAAAGTTTATGTGAATCTTTGTTACAGCAAAGGCATATTATATCAGAAATTGGCAACTCCAAGAATTCTCTTGAAATCACGCGGCCGCCGAGACTTCAATAAACTTCCATCACACACACGCAAATTACTGATATTTCTTTAATATATGGAAATACCATAATAAAGCTATTTTTATTAAACTAACTAGGTAAACTACTTTCAAGTTTTCATAACTATAACATGTATAAAGGTCTAATTACGGAAATAAAAGAGAAGTATAAAAGTAAACAAGGCAAACTACGACCTTCATAGTGTAAACTCACCACTTCAAGTCTCCGCTTTTTTGTCTATATCTATTTGTTAATTTCATTATATTTAACTTCGGTATTACATTATTTATTTCAAATTAGTTTGAATTACACTATTAAATCATGAAGGAAAACACATTACGTTTTGTTTCACCCATATGTTAACTAAATTAAAAGTAGTTAGAAGTTCTGATCTGGCTGTAGCAGATATCGAGTGATAGTAGAGGTGCCAATCTTTGTCATTAAATGTCTCTATAGCTACCTTTAGTTCTTTTGGCCTATTGTTTTTCATTGTTTCGAACATAACCGATGTGGCTGGTTGAAAATCATTTGCACCACATTTTGTATTGCTTATTATTTCATTTGGGCGACTATGGACCTCAGTTGCCCAAGAAATTCATTGCAGTTAAAACAAGCTTTATATTGCCTATTTGTACAGGAGTGAAATTCAAACTCAACAACAAGGATTAAAATTATGATTATAATAGTAAGTAAGTAAGTAAGTAAATTCTTTATTTAAAGAGGGTAACCTAATTAGAACAAGTCTAATTTTCATTAGGACCCTCTAAAAACAACATATACTCAATATGTACAATATATACTCGATATATTCATGAATTTGAGTTCGAATAACAATGAAATGTTTTTGCACATGCGAACGTTCACATCAGCTAAATATTGATGTTTTATTGTCACTCTAACTTCGATGTTTTGCAAAATCAAATGGCGATTATGTAGAATAAAAGAAAATGACCACCAAATGACAAATCAAATACAGAACCATGATTTATATTATAAAATTCGCAAAATGTTCAAAATGTCCAGCAACACCCCGTCACTACCACCCCAACCACATGCAGGCATACAGTACTCTTACTTTCAAAGAAGCAGCAGCAGACACACTATGCACATGGAAGCTGCTGAAGCAATAGGGTCTTTAAGTCTCGTCATGTGACTCACGAGAATCCACGATAAACAGGCAACTCAAAAACCTTTCCCGCCAAAACATGATGTCTCAACATTATGACGTTCAAATTCTTGTTTGAAACGTCATATATCTGTGCCTAAAATGTAACTTCCGGGTACAATTTTTGATCCCGGAAGTTCCAAAATTGTACGAGACTTACAGGCCCTATTAAGTGAAATAAGCACGCAAGCACGGCTAACAGCATTCTCTTGAGCAACTCATGATAATTTGCGTGTGCAACTAGTAAGAAAATCAGCAAAATCATAAATAACTTTTATGAATAACGAAACGATGAAATAATAATTTTGTGCAAATTGAGATCAGTTAAGAAAGTACTACAACAGTATAGATATGTCAAGCATTAGAGTAAGGGTTAATGATTATGGTACGGGCTAGGGTTTGGTTTTGGGTTTGGTCGAGACCTGAGTGATTTGCAAAACGAATCTCATTTGCATAATATAATTCAATGATAATGTCAAAATCCAGGCCAGAGTACACAAGCGCTTCGGATTGAGACCCCAAAATCATCTAGGTCCGATCTTTGAATCAACTGGCCCGATATTTTGAAAAAAAACAGCACACAACAGCCTTTTAAAAGTGTACACGTCGACTTAGAAATATGAAGATACCCAGGATTCATAGACTGCATGACTCTTTTTCCATTTGTACGATTTAAGGCCGAATTTGTGCTTGCTAAGGTCTAATAAGGGCTGATTTTGGACCAATCTTTAAAATTAAGGCCGAAAACTTCAAACCATATTTTAAAAAGAATACATTATGAAAAAGTGTTCCCAGATAACCCGTTCTATTACTCATACTTATGTCGAAATTTCGACATAAGGTGTCGTAATTTCAACACCTTTATATTGTAATTTTGACATAGCTATATCGTAATTTCGACTTTGATATGTAGTAATTTCGATTGCGATGTTGTACTTTCGACTAGCTATGTCGAAATTTCGACATTTTATCGTTATTTGTAATTACTTTGTCGTAATTTCGATATAGTATGCCGTAATTTCGACAAATTATGTCACAAATACGAGATACTATTTCGTTATTTCGACACAAGATGTCATACTTTCGACATAAATATGTCGTAATTTCAATATACGGTATTGTACTTAGCATTATTATGTAGTAAGTACGACAAACTACCACTACTTTTTTATCTCGAAGCCATGAAATGGCTGGAGAGATGTTAATATGACAAGAAAAAATCACGTGAGGCTTCAAGCCTATTAACAGCTCTAAAAGATGATCTTCGTACTTCCGATAAAATATAGTGCGGAAATTTCTTTCAAAATCGTATACATTGTGTTTTTAAGTTATTTTTACGTTACTCATTTTTTTAGTTGAATACGGTGTTGTTTTATTAAATTGAAAACAATATGCATGTTTATCAAATTACTCGTTTTCTTTTTTATATTGCGTCTCGGATCAACGGACCTGTCACCCAGTAATTTGTCAAAGATGAAAATAACATTTGTTTACCTGTGACAGTGTATTGCATATATTTATAGCAATGAAATCGACATGCGAATTCTTTTCACGTATTACGGTGTAACTTAATACACGCAGATGTATGCAGCAGTTCTAGGTTTGCCACGTGTACATAGATTTTCAGGGCTTCGAGATTCAGCTCCATCGGAGCTTTGATTTTATTTGGCCCTTAACGACTTCCGTAGAAGTCTTTACCTTTCTTTTAAATAAATTACATCAATTTATAGTCGGGAAGGGCAGCTGTCATGAATTTGTATTTTTTTTCCTCTGGCAAAACTCTATGACAAAATAATTATACTGTTTGATAATTTCCAAAGTGCTTGTCAAATGTATATGAGATATGTGTAAATAAAAATGATAATTAGAATAAATAAAATTAAAGGACCATTGCATGAATTTTAAGTTGACAATCATACTACCATTGGAGGACCCTTTGATTTTCAAGGGGTGGGGTTGGGGGTCTTTGGTGATTCTACCTGGAAAAATTATCTTATTTCATAATATCTCAAACAGAGAATATCTCAAACAGATTCTTTATTTTCACCAAATACCTCTTCAAATTATTTCTTTTCATGAAAATCAAATGGTCGTCCCCTTGGAAGTCTCTTTAGGTGTAACATCTATTTAAGAAATAATTCAAGGAACTTGAAAATATACTGATTTAATCATAGCTTAGCAGTTTTTGCTGAAGGGGAAAATATTTAGGTGCTAAAGTCGGTATATTTTCAAGCCTCTATGTATTCGATACTAATAAGTTTTCTGATTGGACAAAAAGGTAATTTTTAAGACAATTAATGGCTTTTCTGCTAATGAAAAATATACTAACAAACACAAAACTTAATAGTAATTTGATATGAAGATGACAACAGCCAATTAAACAAACAAACAAAAAAAACAAACAAAATAACAAAGTATAAAAATTGTGATATAAGTGTGCATTTATTTATTACTAACTTCACTTTTACGTGTGGGTGATACTGGAATATATAACGAATATATCATTGGGTGGACATAAAACATTTTATGCACGACGTAGTAGAATTAAGGTTATTGTTGTACTTTTCTTCCTTTTTTTGTCTTTTATGAAATAGATGTTACGGTAACGTTGATGCGTGGAAGGTTAAAGTTGGTGAGCATTCTCGTACGGCAACGGAGCCAAACCAGACAGAGTATTCTGTTGCAAGTATCACTGTTCACCCTGACTATAATAATCTGAATCTGGATAATGATATTGCAATATTTAAAACAACCACAGATATACGTGAAAACGGCCACGTTCAGCCAATTTGTGTAACAACAACTGATTCGAATACAATGGTTGACAAGAAGTGTGTTGTTGCAGGGTGGGGATCAGTTCGTGAAGGTATTTTTAACATTTAAAGAGTTATACATTTTTTTGCCATCACTTGGCAAAAGGGGAGGTTTGGGTTCAGTCTCACACATATTTCAGATAATGTTCTTCAAAATTAATCGATGTGATGTGCATGGAAGAGACATACGTTGTCGAAATTGCCATTTGCCAAAATTAGATTTATTTAAATTAGCTTATTTAGTATGTTGTTATTTTAGTTTAACCGAATTTTAAGCAAGTAGTGAATGTGGGTTGTTCATTCTATAACAAATGATATTTAACACAAAATTACATATAAAGGACATTTTTTGCAGTGAATTGACATCTTTAGTAAATAATTAATTTCATCAATTTATTTTCTCTAAAATTACTTAAGGTGTCTAAGTGGTTTTATTCAACCTTTTTTTTTTAATAAATGTTCATTAAGGTTTCATTCATTAAGAAATTTAACAAAAAAGTTAATGGAAAGAAAGTTCCATAGTATTTGAAATTTTATTCCTTATAACTTTTACAAATTTTCGCTACAAAAAGGTGAGCTAAACCTCCTGCACTTGAAATCTGTTGCTGGATTTACAGAACACAGAAATTATGCAAGGGAGATAATTAGATAAAATAATTTAAGATAGATATCACTAGTTATAGAGAAATTTACATTTTGCGACTAAGATCTCTTATTTTAACGATGACCCTTAATTCTTATTTTTTATATGTTAACTATATAATGATCTCAAAACACGTGCAAAGTTTGAACAAAATCTATTATAGATTTTTAAAGCTATCTTCTCATAAAATAATTTTTCCTATAATTTCCATGTGAAACCCTCAAATTTTGCGCTTAAGTGCACGATGATCCTTAAATGTTATTTTATATTTTTAACAATAATACAATTATGTTTCTATAGAGAAAATTTCACATAATTCTATAATATGAAAATTATACCCTTCAGACACCTTAAACAGGTTAAAGGAAACCCCTATTTGGCTATTTATCCAAATTAGGCTATTATATCCCAATTGGGATATATGGTAATATCCCAATTGGGTTATTTGATCAGTTTTTGTTAATAACATTTTGGGGGTTTAATGTTGCATCATGATAAATAGAAATAATAAAACTATAGGCTAGAGCTTTCACGGGACATACGTCTGTTGTTAAAAGAATGTTGCACATTTTCTGCAGATTGTTTTATGATATAAAAAAATCAGTCACTTTGATAAACAGATAACATAAGATTTGAGGAGCTTAGAACCGTTCTATGCTGCTTCTCTAGAAGGAATCTCCACATCAGTCAAATTAAGCAAACTGTGATAGTTTAAGAAAGAAAGTTTTAGTTAGTAAATAAATAAAGTATGGAGAAAAAGAATATAAACATAAGTTTTGATTTTATGTAGAGTTTTCTCTCTTTGTCCATATCTAAAGGAATACCATTTTGATATTACAAAATGTAGGATGTAACAATGGTGTTTGAAACCTCAATATCTTTACATATTTTTACAAACTAAACTTACAATTTTATGTAAAAATATCTAACACACTTCCAGTTTCTCATACCTTGATAATTTAACCAATTATAACTGTGATAATCTTGCATTTTGACAGAATCAAATATATATTTTACATTCTTAAAATGTCTATGCTGGTGGAGTGCAGCAGAAATAAGAAGATGACGATATGTCATTTGATTACTAAAATCACGAAGTTTCTCATGTTCTCATTCTCAACACGGCGGATGTCTTATAAGAAGCAGGAGATGCTAACTCTACCTGTGCACCTGATCTCACCCATGGTTTTTTATTGGGTCCGTGTTGTTCATCTTTGTGTGTGAGTGTCTTCATTTTCTTTTCTGTGTCGTACCCATGTTGTGTCTCTGTTTTTTTTTCCGCCTTTTTTGTTTCTGGTGTTGCAATTGTCCTTGAATTGTTCGGTTTTGGATTGACGGTTCGGTTCTCACTTACTTATGTTACATTACGCGTCATTGCAATGTGAAAAAAAACCCGTAAAAAACTGGTCAAATACCCCAATTTTTTGGGATATAATAGCCTAATTGGGATATAAAAGCCCAATTGGGGTTTCCCCTAACCTGTTAAATTGAATCTGCATTGAAAGATGTAATAATATAAAAAAAACATCCAAACTGCAATAAATAAACAACAAAAAAATATGGTGTCAATGTACATGAGACAATGTCTCTACAAATACATGGTAAACCAAGCAATGGAACAACGTTAATGTTGTTGTTCTTCATTTCAAAGTCAAATGAGTACTTCGAAAATGAGCTGTGCGCCTTCTACGTTCAAGACGACTCCTAGTCCTGGTTTGAGTAAATATCATTACTAGACGTCGATCAAAGTTACATCCATGTTTCTTTAAATATGGATGCAGGATTGTTAACAATCATATAAACTGGAATTCGTCTCTAGTAGGTCTTGTTCTACATCGATATATAAACAACTTATGTCTCTTAAGTGCCGATAAAACTGAAACGTTTGACCAGCAAAGACCACATCACACGAGAACTTATACAGCGAGCAAAAGACCACCTCACAGCGAACAAAAAAACACTTGGCAAAATACTCCTTGGTGTTTCAAAAGATCGGTTTTCAGGCTAACCAACATTACTTATCGGCTTGCCCTGTGAAAGATTTTTACTGTTCATAATCGAATACCATTTGAACAGGACAAGAACTGAAATAAAAAAATACAAACAAACAAATGACTTACCAAAGATTAGCTAATCATTTCGTGTTCTCAAAAAAGTATATTACTGTCTACATTGCCTGGAACAATAAATTAAAATCAACAAAAAAGATTACAACAAGACGACCCTGGACCAAAAAGGACTGAAAGTAATGCTGCCAAAACCCAAACGAAGTAAACGAGGGAAACACTTCCTAGTTTTGGTTAAGACATTCTTAGAAAGTATAAATTTTCAAGTGATCAGTTTTATTGTTGTTCTTCGTTTTGAAGAAACCATGAGGCATTCAGCAATGACCTATGCTCATACCTCATAGTACAGTTTAAGACGGCCCCTAGCACATGTTATTGATTGAGTGGAATTCATTGCTATCAGTGGAGCAAAGCTACACCCTAACAATACTGAGGCTCGTTTTAGGGTATATTGGGATATGGGATATTAATTACTTTTACAAATGAGATATGGGATATTTGAGACAAAAGTGACAGATATATGGAATATGTGATATTGAGGATTATTGGGATATCTTCCATTTTCAAGGAAATTTTTGAGGTCAGACTCACTAGAATATGGGATTTATGGAACCCCTAAACAGGCCTCAATACTGTATCGTCATTGATGCAGGATTTCTCGAACAACTGCTCTCATTTGCTATCCGACAAAAAGACCCAAAAAAAGACAATCAAAATATGAAATCAACCACAGTACTCTCAATGAGTCTAAGGAAAGAAAACTTTGCACAATAAACAAAGGGTTGTTGGCACTATCAGAAGAATGGTCAGAATAAGATTTGAAAATTACAAAAAAAATTTAAAAAAATAAAATGTCAGAATTTGATAGTGCGATAATGTATCCATATTAGATATTCTCTAAAGACACGTGGAATCTTTACAGACTCAACACTGCAGGAGAGACAACTTCCCGTCTAAAATTAATGATAAAAGGATATGGAGTAAAATCTACATGAGACAAAGTCCCTACAAATACAGGATAAACAAAGCAATGAAACAACACTTTTATTGTTGTTCTTGGTCTTGCATTCACCTAGATACCTTGAACAATGAGCTATGCTCATATTTCATTGCAAATTCAAGCTGGCCCCTAGCGGCAGTTTGAGCGACTACATGTCAAGCAACGCTACATTCATATATTCATTTCGTCGCGGATTGTATTTGATTAGACTTTTCGCGACCTGATGCAAATCTTTTAACATTTTTGGTGTTCTTAAGATTAATTTCCAATTTAACAGAAAGTTAAAACTTGATGCAGAATTATTTTTAAAAAATGACATATATGACAACTGTATTCGTTATAATTTCAATTATTTGAAGGCGTTGTGTTGTTGTATTTACAGGCGGACCACCAGTAGACACCTTACATGAAGTATACAAACCCATCTTATCTGATGTAGCTTGTACTACAGCTATGGGATCATTAGGATATAATGGTACTGCGATGTTATGTGCTGGTGACATAAGTCAAGGAGGAATCGATGCGTGTAGGGTAAGTTTTCATGAGGGTTATGAATGCCCTTTACCATTAATCGTGAAACATAATTAAGTAAAGAAATTAATGTTAAATTTTTTTCTGTATATGGCCATTTCGAGAATTAATGTTTCGTCAGTGCAGAACTTGTCAAACATTTGGAAAACCATAAAATCCAAAAATATGTAAATCTGAGAGAGATCAAGTAACCATTAGGGTCTAAATGGAAAGCAAAGATCAGATTTTCAAGAGGGAGATAATCACTTGTTTAAAATATAATTTTTAAAATTTTAGATATTGCAAATTTCCAAGTAAAATGAAACGTCTGTTTTCAAAATGGGTCAAACTTTTACCGTTATTTGTCATTGTGTCGCCTGCGTAGCGGGGTCGACACATAGGGATCACTCTGTCGTCTTGCGTCGTCGGCCGCGTCGTCGTCACACTTTCAACTATTATCCGCGACTCCTCCTAAACCACTTGATGGAATTTAACGAAACTTGCACAGATTTTACCTTGCAACTTGTAGATGTGCACCATATATTTTGTTTTTCAAAAAAATTATTTTTTTGAAAAAAATGTGTTTTCCAAATATTTACATAGGATACTGTAGAAAGGGGTGGGTTTCTCTTATCCGCAACTCCTCCTAAACCACTTGATGGAATTTAACGAAACTTGCACAGATTTAACCTTGCAACTTGTAGATGTGCACCATATATTTTGTTTTTCAATTTTTTTTAATGTGTTTTTCAAATATTTACATTGGATACTGTAGGAAGGGGGTGGGTTTCTCTTATCCGCAACTCCTCCTAAACCACTTGATGGAATTTAACGAAACTTGCACAGATTTTACCTTG
>MJUU01056706.1:39535-68822 GCA_002080025.1 Modiolus philippinarum | reverse complement strand
AAAAAGGCGGGAAAATTCAACATTGTCCGATTTCAATGACATTTGGTTTCCTTCAAAACTGATGTTAAAAATTGTTCGCTGACTGCCATATTTTAAATGGTTACCAAAAAGACGGGAAAGTTCAACATTGTCCATTTCAAAGAAATTTGATTTCCAAATAGATATTGATATTGCGACTTCAAAACGGATGTTGAAAATTGTTTGTTGACTGCCATTTTCAAAATGACATTTCGACTTCAAATCGTGTCGAAAGTGGTCATTAGCAAGAACGTTTTTTATCGAAAAATCCCAACAAAGAAATATAATAAAACATGATCAGACTTTAAAAACAGTTCAAGATATTGGAGGTGTTGGACGTACGAAAGTTTGAGAAACTGAAGATCAACTGTATAACTTACATTGTTACCTTGATTGTGGCAACTGAAAACCAGGTGAGCGATACAGGCTCCTGGGAGCCTCTGGTATTTTAACTGTTATATTAATTTGTCCCAAAAACAAGAAACTCTCAAGAGCATTTAGAGCTTACGTATTGGAAAATGGCCGAAACGAAAAAGTGAGAATTTCATTTTTAAACTACATTGTAAAGTTTTTTTTATATTATCGAGGCTAAAAAATGAAAAAGTGTAAACAACGCTTCGTTACAGATCTTTATCTCAATACCTTATACAAATTGTTTACAGAATAGTAAATAGATTGTCTTCTGTAAACAATTTGAATAAAGTATTAAGATCAAGCTTCCCGTTATCTGTGACGTAACGTTAACGTTGTTTAGAAAAGATGAAAGGATATGGAGTGAATGTTCATGTGACAAAAACGAACAAGATAGATAGAAAACTCAAGTTTATCAAGGACAAGGCTTTTATTCCTGTATACATCTTGATGTCGCCTGAAGGTCTTCAACCAAAAGTGAACCCCCTCAAGCGAGACCAAGAAGGCACCTAGCGTGCACTTACGTATTCTTGACAAAAATGTTGAGCAACATCGATCGCAGCCAAAATATGGCATTGACGCAACACATGTTGGGAGTGGTCAATGAGAAAAAAATAAATAAAACAGGGCAATGTCACATCACTAGATAATCTGTATCTAGTGACGTGACATTTTTGTTTTACAACCGATGAAAACGGCTGTGTGGTTGGAGTATAATGCAAATATTTTGTTCAATATTATTATTCTTCATGAAGAAACATTTTTGCTTCATCGTAATTTAATGATATATTATTTGCTCTTTTCAGCTGATTTAGTTGAGCTTTTGTCATCATATTGAATCCTTTGTCCGTCTGATCAAAGATTAAATGATTTTTACCGTGTTTACTGAAAATTTGTTTTGTAAAATCTTGAACTCTTTTCTGATTTTTCAACCTTATGCGAGGTCGGCAATCTGTTCTGTGCAAATTCATACAAAATGAGGAAAAATCGTACTTATAGACACCTCTTCGTGTGTTGAAAATTTTCAAAAATTTCATTCAAAGATTTCCCCTTCTTATGTAATCAAACTTGGGCGCAGTAGTCTTATGGTAACTTGCATAAAATATTTACGTACAGTTCTTAAACAAGCAAGTTACTGGGCTAGTACCCTTTTGATAAATAACATCCATGTTAATGAGGTTGGATAGAGAAGTAATTGAGTGTACCTTTACACTGGCGGATCCAGTCTTAATGAAATGGGTTGCCAATTAGGGTCAAGGAAAAAGGGGGATTCCAATGTAGTTCCAGTCGATTTTCGCCTAAATTCTGCATAAAATTTATTATTATTATTTTTTGTTTGCAAAAACTGGGGTTTCCAACCGCGGAACCTCCCTTTGGATCTGCCAATGTTTTGATAAAACTCACATGATTAGTTATAATACTTTTATAAGAATATTGAAAAATGAGCTCCACAAGCTAAAAATAATATAATGCCGATTTCACAATTATAATAGTTAACTTAGGATATTTTAAGTGATTTTATAGCTAGTATTATATTTACAAGAAACATTAAAGTATTCAAATATTCCCGATAATACACAGGAAAACTCGTACATAAACTTTAAAATGGCAGTTGAATAATTAACTCAGACGATATGTGACGAATATGACTAACACATATACTCGTCGGCCACAATATGTGCCGGCAACAATATGTGAAGTGCGACACTATGTGCCGATACGTTTGCAAAATATTGTCGCCGATGACAATATGTTCAAGGGCAGCAATATGTTCCCTACTACTGCATTGATCTTTGTAATACATGTGTAATCGGTTTTTTATAGTGCCATGTTTTTGGCCTTTCGTTATCGATGATATGGTCTTCACCTCTCTATATAATGAAAAAAAGTTTTATTAGGCCAAAATAATAAAGCATTAAAAAAAACTAGAAAACGATAAATCAATCATTATATTTGAATACAATTTCAACTTTTTAGCTCACCTGAACCGAAAGGTCAGTGTGATCTTTTGTCATCACTTGGCGTCTGTCGTCTGTCCGTCGTCCGACCGTTAAACTTTTAACATTTTTATCTTCTTTTCTGAAACCACTGAAGCAAATTCAACCAAGCTTTACAGGAATGATAAACTAAAGGTCCTCATTTCGTTCCGATCCGATAAATAACAAGGCCGCCAGCGCGGAATTTAGGTTTAATATTGGACCCTAAGGGAAAAATCACATTTTCATCTTCTCCTCTGAAACGGCTGAAGCAAATTCAACCAAACTTTACAGGAATGATGTACTAAAGGTCCTTAACAAAGATTGCTCATTTTCATCCTATCCCGTAAAAAGCATGACCGCCAGCACGAAACATAGTTTAACATTTGACCCTATGGGAAAATCACAAATCCATTTTTTCCTCTGAAACTGTTGAGGCAAATTCAACCAAACTTTACAGGAATGATGTACTAAAGGTCCTTCACTAAGATTGCTCATTTTGTTCCGATCCGATGAAAAACATGGCCGCCAGCACGGAACATAGTTAAACATACGACCCTATGATAAACTTCTCCTCTGAAACGGCTGAAGCAAATTCAACCAAACTTTACACAAATGATGCATGGAAGGTCCTTTACAGAGATTGCTTATTTCATTCCGATCTGATAAAAAGAATTGCAGCCAGCATGGAACATAGTTTAACATTGGACCCTATGGTAAAATCACATTTTCATATTTTCCTCTGAAATGGTTGAAGCAAATTCAACCAAACTTTACAGGAATGATGTACATAAGGTCCTGTACAATGATTGCTCAATTCATTTCGATCTGATAAAAAGCATGGCCGCCAGCATGAACCAAAGTTTAACATTGGACCCTTTGAGAAAATCACATTTTCATATTCTCCTCTGAAATGATTGAAGCAAATTCCACCAAATTTTACTGGAATGGTGTAGAAAGATCCTTTACAAAGATTGATCATTCCGTTTAGATCAGATGAAAAACATGGCTGTCAGCACGCAACATTGTTTTACATGGGACCCTATCTGAAAATCACATTTTCATCTTCTCTCCTGAAACCGCTGTAGCAAATTTAATCCAGCTTTATAGAACTAATGTTCTAAAGGTCATTAACAAAGATTGCTAATTTTGTTCTTATTTGACAAAAAACGTTGCGGCCAGCACAGAACGTACGTTTTACATTGGACTTTATGGGCAAAATCACATTTTCATAATCTTCTCTGAAACTATTGAAGCAAATTGTATTGGAATGATAAATAAAAGGTCCTTTGCAAAGTTTACTCATTCAATTTGACAAAAAACACAGGTGCTAACAGAGAACATTGCTAAACATTAGACCTTCATTGGTAAAAAAAAAAACATCATTTTTAGTCATGCATTGCAGAGAAGTATTTTGTCAGGTGAGCGATACAGGCTCAGTCTCTGAACCTCTAGTTCTATTTTCATTTAATTATGATCGACGAATTGATCCAACTTTTTTTTCTCATTTCTTACGAACTATGAATATACTGTTCTGCGTAGGTTCCAATTTTCGGTTTTTTATAGAAAAAATCGTTATTTCATGGATTTCTGAATTCATGGTCTGCTTTCCCTTGGAAGTTAAGCGAAAAATTAGTTTTTCGTTATACATATTATTTCGTTGTTTAAATCAACCATGAAATCCACGAAATTGGCATCTCACAATTAATGTGTCTTGCATTTTGCAACAGGGTCATATTTTAACATTTTTATGTGAAACTTTTCAAACTTTGGCCAAACAACATGTGTTAGTCAATGTTTTTCGGAAGTTTTATCACTTTAACACATGGCTTTGATATTAAAGCATATTTGTTTACACTGAAATTGATACCTACTAAAAGCCTAAATGTTGTTTTCATACAGTTCACAGTAGACAAAAAATAAAAAAGTATTTTTAAAGTTTAAAAAATTCTCTCCTTCTAGGAATAGCCAGCTGGGGTTATGGATGTGCTCGACCTGATAAACCGGGAGTTTATACAGAAGTTCACGCATTTACACAATGGATACTTGATAATACAGGAAGCAGTTCATCAACATCTTTGTAGCTCATAATCGAATAACATAATAAACTTTCAATACTTTCTTTGATTCCTTAAATTTTGTTTTTGAAAGCCAACGATTAGTAATCAAGCTTGAAACATATTTTATCACAGAGGTTCGTTGAGGGGGATATTAATTGTCGATTCATATTTTCTAAAATAAAGTAAAAGATCATGGATACATTGATGATTCCATTAGCATCCCATCTGTTGCTCAATTTATACCATCAACAACTCTGACTAAAAGGAGGAAGTAACGTTAACAGAAGCGATTTCAACTTCCCCCCTCAAATTTTACGAACATTGCCATCTCTGTAGTAAAAGTTATAAATAAAGGTCAATTTATCTAAACAGTCCACCAAACGTTAAGAATCTCTTACTTTTAAAATTTCACCAAGAATACGTGTTGAAAGCTATAGGTATAAATTTGTACATGATGATAAGACTGAAAATGAAGCACGGTATGGTACTTTCTAGTTTATGAATAGATAATTGAAAATCCGAATTTCGAAAACAAAGATAAATATATTCCTTCAGTATAAGAATACCAGTTACAACATTAACTACAATATGGGACATTGTAATTTCAAATTTGCTTCCAGATCATTGTGATAGGGCAAATGAGGTACAACATTGATTAATTGCTAATTTTAGGCTTTAATTTTAATTTTAGGCGGATTTGGAACGTGTCCAAAAAGTGTTTTCCTAAAAATTCGTAGAATCGGTCCAGAAGTTTCCACGTTCCATCAAAATGCTTGAAATCGATTAAATGGACAATTTTTAACCAAAATCAGGAAAGTAATGCCTGGCAATCATGAAAAACGATTTTTTTTAGACTTGAATTCTTGGAAAAAAATTACCACACTTTACCAAATTAAAACAAAAATATAGTAAAAGAAAGAATTTGGTACATCGGAAATCATTATTTGGACACTTGGACCTCCTCTGAAGCTAATAAAGTCTTACCTCTTTGAAAACAGACAGACATTTGGCGTTTATCTGGATGTTCATGTTAAAAGTAAGGTGATGCTTAACTTTTGGAGGACTGTATATTTCCCTCTGAATAGAAGCTTATGTTAATTTCCTATTTCTCCTGCTTATTGATTACACATTCCATATAAGATTAAAAACATAACAACTAACATCAATTATTTCGACAAATTAGGTATCATCTTGAATACAGTATAAATCAGGGCTTGAAAAAAATTGTTCTAATACAATAATTTAAAAAAAAACATCAAAAGTATAAGTGTCCCTAACTGAGTTTTGGCTCTACTATTCAGACCCTTTTGGTAATTAGTTCTCTGTCAGCTTTTACTCATATTTCTGTATATGGATTTCCAAATGTTCTGATATGATCTGCACTTAAGAGAAATAAGTTGTCGAAATGCGCATATGCAGATACTAGATTAACAGTAACTTCGGTATTTCGTTGTTCGTTGTAGAAAAAAAAAAGTTTTTGTACGAAATTTGATTCACGTTCCCTTTTAACTTAGTACTAGGAAAGACATCCCTCTGAATTGTCAACCTTCAAAAGTAATTTCTGTAGAGTTAGTAACGAACAGTACCTCAATGGAAGAGGGGTTCGACTTGCTTTAAACAGGTTTAACGTTCTTTGTGCCACGGGCCGATTTTCGGCCGATTTGAAAATACTACGTTGAGTGCCACGGGCCGATTTTCGGCCGATTTGAAAATGCTACGTTGAGTGCCACGGGCCGATTTCCGGCCGATGTTTTTTTTCATGACGTTGGAACAATGGGTTCTATTACGTTGCGTTACATGTGCAGAAGGGACATTCGGTGATCATCGGTCTTTTATATTAAGGACCACAAGGATTTTTCAAAACCCTCTCCTAGCTTAAATTGAGCGAAATTAACTAATTTTAAATACCGCTTATAATCTTTACTTTAACAAGTCTTCTTTTGAAGGCATTGCTTATCATTCAAGTGCGAAAAATTGCATAAAACGTAAAAAAGCGTGTTTTTTGTACAGGAGGTTCGCAACGCATTATAAGTATATATTTTTTCAAAAGAAATACAAATTCAATTGAAAGTGTGACTGGTTTCATACAATTTAAATGATTTTCAAACAATCAAATATTAGTACTATAAAACTTAACGTCCAGACAAGATCTTGAAACGGGATTTCAGAATTTCACAGTTACTTGAAAGCATATCAGTAAATTATTTTGTATTTTTTTTTCAAAATATTGAAAAAAAATCATGGTATCTTCCATTTCAAGATTCTTTAAAATTGAAAATTTTGTTGTGTTTTAAAAGTCAAAATAAAACAAAATTTTGAACAGTTATCTCACTGTACAAAATTATGGGTAATTCTTCACGTTATCCAATATTAACAATGTTCATAAATATACACCCAGTTCAAGGAAAGATTTACAGAACGTACTGAAAATTCTATGTAGGAACGTATGGCACGTGAAATTAACCATAACTTAGGTAAACCGGGTTTATCGGGTCGGTAATTCTGGTTTAGCTTAGAAAACCCCCATTACCGACGTTCAACATTTAATAAAATAACCTCCGCTTCCGATGAGCATTTATTGCTAAACCAACTTTACCGGTCGGTAAAGTGGGTTTTCCTAGGTGTTGGAGATTTCCGCGCAGGAAATTAATATAAGAAAGATAACAGGAAACACCTACAATGGCCGTAAACCACAATCACATGCCACAATCCACCAGGGAACCGCACAAGAAAAACAATAAAATGACAAAAGACAAACATGGACAACGATAGAAACTCGGGATAGCCGGACTTGGTACCAGCACTAGCAAGAGCTAGCGGTAGGGTTAAACCGGTTTATGGGTACCCAAACCTCCCCTTTCTCTATCCCGTTTCCCTATAGTATAATAAAACATACACATAAAACTCAATACATGTAGACTACTAACTCCAAGACCACAATCTTGAGAAGGAAAGAAAAAGACAAAACGTAATTTAGAAAGATGGGTCGAGGAGTGCTCGCCGCTAAACTGCCGGCTAGCTCAAGGAGCCTAGTCTGCTGGTAAAACACTGTCGCACTACGGAATAAAGATCAAACTCAAAACTCCCCGAAGGGTTTGGTAAAGAATTATCATAGATTTCAGTAGACATCGGCAGTATCAGTGAGAGGCCAGTATACCTGTAATATCTTCAGGTCATTGGATCCCAAAGCCAATTTAACGGAATCCTGAAGAATATCCTGTCAATATCCCCTATTACGTAAAGAATGTAAGTTACGTCCCAGTTTTTCTGGATTTTTTTTATCAGTTTTTGACATTTTTTAACAACATTTCCATAAAATCGAGGGTGAGAAATGCCCTTAGTAATAAGCTGTTTGTGAGTCGCACCATATTTAGAAATAAAATCTTCATATGAAAATCAAATCTTCATAGGAAATCAAATCTTCATAGGAAAACCCACTTTACCGACCGGTAAAGTAGGTTTAGCAATAAAAACTCATAGGAAGCGGAGGTTAACATGTATTAAATGTTGAAACCCCACATTACCGGTCGGTAATGGGGGTTTTCTGAGGTGAACCAGGATTGCCGACCCGATAAACCGGGTTTTCCTGGTTAATTTCGCTTGCCATAGGAACGACCAAAATAACCTTGGAACGGTCACACAATTTGTTGAAGTTTCTGAATCTGTTTTTTTCTTTTGGCAACTAGTCGACAGTCGGCAACCTATTTCTGTCTTATTTGCTTGTTTTTCAAACAATTTCCGGGAGATTTGATACTAATAAAGCGGGTCCTACTGACTTATTCTTGATAATGCAAACCGGTATAAAATCTTTACTTTTCCCCGCTTATTTTTTTTTCATGTTTGTTTGTGTTTTTGGGAGTTTGTTTTATGGCGTTTTCTTGCCGTTATGGTCATTGTGAGAGTTTGCTGTCACTTACTTAATTTCACAATACAGGAGTTTGAGATGATTGAAGACTGAAACAGGTATCAGAAATTGGGACAGACTGAAAACAAACTGAGATTTGACATTAACCATATGTTTCAGTGTTTACTACCGGATTGACAATAACCTAATTTTACCCCTAACAAGATTGTCTAGATACTTCTGGTGCAAGGTGCAGATTATAGTCACCCATCTGGAGCACCTGCTGATGCTACTTGTTCACACAACTAGTATTTAATTGTGAATTCTTTTTTACACTTTTTGTTTGTCCTGGATTTGTTTTCTTTGCACCCCCTGTCTCCGTTGATTGGCGACTTTTATTGCATTTCCTTTAATTTGAATTACGAGTTTTTGAAATCTCCCTTCGGTTTGTTACTTTAGTATGAGTTTACCGTTCTTTCCGTCCTATCTATGCATTATGTATGTTTATTTTGACTGTTAAAATTAATGGTTTGACAATACGCTGACAGTCGGTCCGAAAATCCGCTTACAGTCGGATCATTCGCTTTATATGTGGTCTTGGTAGTTGTATTGATAATTTAATTACACTCAAATGTAAGACCATCTGTTCATTTATGGGACTTTCTATATATCATTTAGGGGAAAACGTATTAATCATTTCTGGGAGTATCGAAAAAATC
Organism: Modiolus philippinarum; assembly: GCA_002080025.1. Taxonomy (NCBI): domain Eukaryota; kingdom Metazoa; phylum Mollusca; class Bivalvia; order Mytilida; family Modiolidae; genus Modiolus; species Modiolus philippinarum. Next base: position 59,794 of record MJUU01056706.1, on the reverse strand, counting down.
ATATCTTTTTTATTTATTCATTTTTTTTTTTGTATTTTGTGTTAAATTACAAGATAAGTGTTTTTCATGTTAAGAATACTTAAAGTTTTTTCATATACAAAATTCTATTCAAATATATAGAACATCTCTCTCCAACAGAACTCTGTGACCAAGATTCTGTCCCAGAAGTTAAACTTAACTTAAACCCCAACCCATAACCTTAACCCTAACCAAAGCTAACTGTCATAAATATAAATAAAAAAAATCACCACCCTAACGTAGTGGGTCCCCTAAAGTAAATAAAGGCCCTCGGTGACTTTGAATGATTTAGTTATTCTGCTTTGGGCTTTGTTATATGGTATTAAGGACTATTAAGGATTTTGTTCCGGAATCCAAATGCAACTATATTATTATATAGATAGCGGTGAATTATCGAGTTTTCTCAGTTAAATAAATGTCATATTGTCACCGGTGAAAATAAAGGATTTCTAGTCACTGGATGACGTCTTAAGGTAGATAGACACTGTTGCGCTGCGCAATGCAATCGCGCATAAGAAAAATAAAGAGTCGGGTACGGGGTAGGTTTGATTTTCGGGCCGGAACAGAAATTTGACGGCTTTTCCTTTGTGACGTCACAATTGAATGACAAATGTGAAACGTCATATTTCGTTTTCTTTGCCGCGAATTAACTCCCTTTTCCCGAAAATAATGTTTCATTCGGAAAGTTTGTAAAATATCTCCGTTAAAAGCATGGTGACATATTCATTTTTTAATTGTAACCAATAAATTACATCATAAACTATCTGTTCACAAAAATACATCAAATTCTCATGGATAAAACGTTCATTTCTAGTAAGCTATAAATTGCCTTTCAATATTTTCCCCGTGCATTCTTTGTAAACTTCGGTGAAAAAATGGCTAAAAATGAGCAAACTGTGATCTCAATTCTAGAAAAAACAAGCATGGTGACCCATACTTTTTATTACATATTTTGGGTAAGTAGGATTGATTCTTCAATTGTGCCGACTTACAGCAAAATCTCATAGATATGAATATTGCTGTCTATCTACCTTAATGAAGCGACGTCACAATGTCTCTTCAATGTCGTCGTCAAGTAAACAAATGGCGTATTGACATGAAAAAAATAATCCGCATCTAAAATCTCGGTTTTTGAGTAGAAAATCGATAGCATAACTAATCGGCCGTCATGAATATCAATAAAAATGTCACTCGTGTCGATCAACGCAGTGGATTTAACTCGTTGCAGAACAAGTTCTGCAACTCGTTAAATCCTTCTGCGTTGTTCGGCACTCGTGACATTTTTATTGATATTCACGACGGTCAATTAGTTATACTATAATTATTTGTTTATGGATCTTTGGTTTGTGTTTATTCTCGTTCACATATTATCATTTGGTCTTTTTTTCATTTTGATATGATATATATTAACGATGTATTAATTGTCAAAAAATAAATTTTTATAAGCATTAAATAAACTGCAATATCGGTATATTTCTATTTACAAACAAAAATATTTCTCTCGGAAAAGATATATACCAATTTAAATCCTGGTATTGAAGTATAAAAATTCCCGGATAGGATGTGAAAATAAAAATACTCGATATATTTAACACCCGTTCAGGTAGGAATTGTCCGTTGATGTCCCAACACTGCCAGCACAAATGCCCAATTCATTCTATTTTCCATTTAATTAAGTACCCATTGAAGATAGGAAAAACATATGCAAAATGAGAATTGGCGATCAATTGTGGGAAATAGAAAGAGGCAGATATAAAAAAATTATAAGAGAAAATATAATTTGTAAATATTGTGATTTAAATCAATTAGAAGATTAAACTCGTTTCTTTTTTGAATGTCCAAAATATAACCCTATTAGACAAGAATGTAAATACTATTGAAAATAATTATAATAACAATAATATTACAAATATTGTTGAAATATTATCTTCTTCGTATCACTTGTAATATGTTGCTCCATTTATAAAAAAGTCACTTATACTGAGAAAAGTGGACAAATGATTGCTTGGTTCACTATCAACAATATAAATATGTTAATGTTAAATATACGTATAGAGTCGTATAATTTTGTATATTTTATTTCATACACAATGTATTGTGCTTAGTCTATATGTTTGTATATATGCTTTCATCCCTTAGGGGTATAATTATGCATCTCTTAATAAAGATTAAATATTAAAGATTGATCTGTAGAAAACTATTGTTTATATCAGGTTATGCTGGCTAGTAGCAATGCCAGAGCGTTAGACCAACAATCACTAGAAACATAGACCCGAAATCTCCGTTTCTTCGAAGATATTCTTATACCATACTTTCCATACTTTGGCATATCAATGCAAACCACAAAACCGTCCAAAATAACGATTTAAACTTCAACGCAAATTTACAAATTTTCGGCGGGAATGATTAATTCGGAAGTCCTTTGTTCACAAAAACCAAGGACGCAAATCTATTGTTGACGTCACGATGCCGATGTTTTTTTTGATGTACACTTTGAAAACAGCCTTGGCATAGGGTCTGTAAGTCTCGTCATGTGACACAGAGAAATCACGATAAAATTGTAATTTGAAAACAATTCCCGCCAAAATATGACGTATTAGGATTATGACGTTCAAAGTTTTTGATTGAAACGTCATGTATTTTTGTTTAAAATGCAACTTCCGGGTACAACTTATGTGCCCGGAAGTTTCAAAATTGGACGAGACTTACAGACCCTATTGAACGTTCCTTTTGAAGTGCCTGAACAACGTCAGAAACATTTCAGTTTACAATTTTTTCGTTGGATTTCCAGATACTTGTTTTTTTGTTCTTCGGATTCCTGTTCCTGATAATTATGTATGGTATTGCCCTCATTTTAAAACCCTTATATAACTTAAATTAATTTCATATTATTTGTAATACCCCCGCTTTAGCGTGCGGTATATAGTGATCATGGTGTTCGTTCGTCCGTCCGTTCGTTACTCCGTTTTGTTGCGACAACTCCACCTAAACCACTGATTCTACATATATATGCTTATGTCATCCGGTTTCAGTGTAGTGCAATTTAGTTCCTAAATAACTTAATAATGAAAAAATAATATTTATGTTGTTTGTTTCACTTACTTTGTACATGTAGTAAAATTAAAGCATGTACTTGGAAGTTTACGAAACATTTTCTTTGTGGAAGAATTTTAATTTCATTGGCAGCAGCAGCCTCTGAAAAGGGGTGTAATTTGCCATGAATTTACATATTAGCTCCAAATTCTGACCCCTCTGCGGTTTAACTCCAAATACCAGACGTGTAAAATACCGGTCAACATATGTCATGCTTTCCCGGTTTTACCTGGACCGGATGTTATTAAATGTGTATAAGGGAATTTTTGCCCTAAAATATGCTTTCAAAAAAATATTTGGAAAAGTTGTAAAATAGACATATAGTGTATTTAATTGTGGTCTATGTCCACCTGGTAAAAAAAGGGGGGGGGGGGGGGNGGGCAAAACTGGTTCTATTAACATGCTAACTGTCTTGAATTGTCCCGAAAACAGTAAAATCTGGCTGTATTGACTGACCTCGCCTCGACTATGCTCCCTTTACATACATAATCGTGCTCGTCCAGTTAACAGGTCTCGGATGCCTGGATCATCATCGGGAAAATAACCCAATGATCCAGGCATTACCGTGACATCACAAGAAATTTTGTTTGGGGTACAGTAGCACAGTTATATGTGAATGCTGGTTTTGCTTCGTTTCTATATAACAAGATTTTCAGGTTTAAATTATCAAAAGTGGTAGGAAACACAAAATGCTCAGAATCTAGGAGGTCAGTTCGCATCAATTCAAAATCATGGCGTTGTCGAAATTGATTACACAAACAATTTCAAAAAACCTTTCATGATGTGAGAACCGAAAATAAATGTTGACACTTAAAATCATTTTTTTTTTTGAAGTTAGGATATAAAAAAACAACACAAACACTTTCATTTTGCAGATCAGCAATGCAAACTTATTTATTGCAATTATTTTAAATGGCTGTTTTTAAGCGGGAAGCTTTTTAAAAAAGCTAAACTTGTAATAATATAATAGTTATGAATCGAAAAGAAAAATTACACCAAATAGGATCTATAAGTCTCATCATATGACACCGAGAAATCACGATAAAATTGAAATTTGAAAACGTTTCCCGCCAAAATATGACGTTGCAGGATTATGACGTTCAATTTGTTTTTGCTTGAAACGTCATGTCCAAATTATCTAACAGGAAGTTTCAAAATTGTACGAGACTTACAGATCCTTATAGAAAAAAAATGTAACTCAATAGTATTTTCATTTATAGTTTCCGATTTCGAATGAGTGCACTAAAAATAAGAGTTCTTTGCATCTCATCTATGCATCTGTACTTTGATTTCTTTTGCTTTCTAACATGTAAATGGCTTCAGCTTTATAAACTTTAATATAGAAATAAAGATTTATGAGGGGGCAAAGGGGGGCGGGTTCTAATAACAGCATAATTGTTTCATGACAGATAACAGTGAATTGAAACTTTCTTTATAACAGCAATTTTTTTTGAAATAGTATATATCAGGGAATTGGACATTACAATAATTGATAACAGAGAATCAATTTTACCTTATAACACAATAACACAAAAATATTTAACCCCCTTGCCCACCTCACTAATGATGTTTTTGTGAATACATACCTCTAAAAGATCACAGTACAATGCAATATAATTAATATCAATAATTATTATCCATAAATAAACCAGGACAATGTATTAATCTATGATCCTCGTGAGCTTCTTTCTATCTGATGCCAAAGAACGTATTATTTTCATCTAAGGTTTTAGAATTTACATTTGAAATTAATTCGACCCATATTTGATGTTATATTCTTGAAAATAATTAGCCATACTTCAAACCAATTTAATAATATTAGTTTACTACATTCTCCAAGTTCAAAGAACTCTCATCTTGATAAATTTTCACATTTATTAATATTTTACTTTGTGTATGCATATATAAGCTTTATATTCTAAAAGTATTATCAAGGCGATAGCGACAGTCTTAAGATAAACATCTCTAAATATAGTGGAAAAAAACTCTAGCATTGTTTATAATTGCATTTTCGCGTCGATTATCAAATCGTAATAAGGTTTTCAGCTCAACAATAATGGAAAACGTGGGTATAAGAGAATCAACAACTGAAACACTACGGAACACAACAGCAGTAAACCTAACTGAAACACAAATGGCGGGTTATTATGTTGTGCCCGTCTCAATTGTTCTACTGGTAAGGAAACTTTGCTTCCTCGGCATTATTCCATTTCTAGTTTTGACTGGAACAGTTTTGAATTCTCTTTGCATCGTAATGTTCGTCCGTCTAAAAAACAAGACTTCTACGATCATACTAATGCTGGGACTAACAGTAGTTGACATTTGGATTTTGTTGAATGGATTGGTACTTTCATTTCTTCAAGTTTCTATTATGTATAGTTGGCCATTTACTCCTGATAATGTTGTCAAAGCTATGCCCTTTTTCGCCCAGTATATGTCGACTCTTCCTGGATTTATTGGAAATATAATAACAATGGCAATTGCCATGGAGCGACTTTTTTGTGTTTTATTACCCATGAAGCTACGTCAATATTCAACAGGAAAAAATGCAAGAATTGCTGTTATCTTGACTTACATTTGTGTGCCATTGTTTTGTCTGCCCAATTTATTTGTATATACCACGGATACAGATTATTCAAACACAACTGGGCAATTCAAAATTATTCTGAAGAAAACGGAGTTTGGACAAAGTACAGATCTTATAAATGCCATAAATTTGGCAATAGAAGTAATTTTCAGCTTCATTCCGGTTATAGGAGTAACTATTGCTAGTGTAATTACTGGTGTATTCGTTGTTATAAAGGGACGGCTTAGATCTACCCTAACTAATGTTATAACCAGACCAAAGGCGGTCAACCAGGAGCTTCAAGTAACGAAAACATTGTTAACCGTGACTTCCGTTTTCGCCATTTGTCAAATGCCGGCAGCCACTATTAAAGCCATTACGATTGCTGACCCAGAAATGAACTATGGATACCAGTTCAAAAATAACATCTTCGAATTGGCTGCTCCAGTAGTGTACTGCTTTGTGCTTTTGAATTCGGTTGTAAATTTTATCATATACTCCATGACGAACGATGTTTATAAGAAACAGTTGAAAAAGTTATTTGGCCGTTCGGATGGTACTGAGGGTATTAAGACTTTTCAATTATCTGGATCTGGATTCAATAATGGTGCTTTCTCGTCATAATTGTTGGTGTGTATTTAATAATGGAATACTTTGATAATGTCATTACATCTGTCAACAGCACTATTTACATGGGGAAGAGTTTGTTCTTTGGTAGCATGTGAAGAATTTCAACCATTGCCTAACAAATTAATAAAGTGCAGTAACAAAAACCTAGTGAAGGGCTCCAGGGTTGTTAAGTTTGACAATTTTAATGAAATATAATAGGATGGGACATCTGGATTTTAACTTAAACTTCCATGGACTGGAAAAAGTCATGAACTTTTTGCATTTCTTTTTCACTGAAAGCACCTTTGCATTTGCTTACGAAGTCAGGTATTGAAAAACGCATGAAAAAGTTGTCAAACTTATTGGAATCCTCATTCTTTTACTAGAACACTTGTTGTAAATTGACAAGAATAAATGCATATGTACGTGGAAACTTTTCAAAAATAGAAATGGGCTGTATTGTAGATTATTTTAAGATATTAAGTGGCGGATTTAGCACCCCCAAGCCGGAAAATATTTAAAAATCCTAGGGGGTTTTAAACTAGAAGGTCAGAGACAGAGCCTGTATCGCTCACCTGACAAACTGCTTCTATGCCATGCATGACCAAAAAAGATGTACTTTACCAATGAGGTCTAATGTTAAGCTAATTCTCCATTAGCACAAGTGTTTTTGTCTGATCCTATTGAAATGAGTAATCCTTCCAAAGGACCTCCGATACATCATTCCAATACAGTTTAGTTAAATTTGCTTGAATGGTTTCAGAGAAGAAAATGAAAAGTATGGTTTTCACATACCACGCTACGATGTTTAACTATGTTCTAAACTGGAGGCCATGTTGTTTGTCAGATCAGACCAAAATGATCAATCTTTGTTAAGGACCTATAGTACATCATTCCTGTAAAGTTCAGTTGAATTTGCTTCAGCCATTTCAGAGCAAAAGATGATAAGTTCCACACTGGCGGCCATGTTTTTGTCGGATCGGTAAGAATTGAGCAATATTTGTTTAAAACCTTTAGTACATCATTCCTGTAAAGTTTGGTTGAATTTGCTTAAGTGGTTTCAGAGGAGAAGATGAAAATGTGGGGTCCAATGTTAAACATTGTTCCGTGCTGGCGGCCATGTTTTTTGTACGATCGGAAGGAAATGAGCAGTCTTTGTTTGGTTACATTTGCTTCAGCTGTTTCAGAGCAGAAGATGAAAATGTGATCTTTCCCATAAGGTCCAATGTTAAAATTATTTCTGGGCTGGCGGCCATGTTTTTCATCGGATCAGAAAGAAATGAGCAATCTTTGTTAAAGACCTCTAGTACATTATTCCTGTAAAGTTTGGTTGAATTTGCTCCTGCTGTTTAAGAGCAGAAGACGAAAATGTGATTTTCCCATAGGGTACAATGTTAAACCATATTCCGTGCTGGCGGCCATGTTTTTTGTCAGATCTGAACGAAATGAGCGATTATTGTTAAGGACCTTAAGTACATCATTCCTGTATGTTGGTTGAATTTGCTTTTGTGGCTTCAATGTAGATGATGATAATGTGATTTTTCCAATAGGGTCCAATGTTAAACCTAAGCTCAACGCTGGCGGCCTTTTTTTGTCAGATCGGAACGGAATTGACAATCTTTGTAACGGACCTTCCATACATTATTCCTGTAAAGTTTGGTTGAATTTGCTTTAGTAGTTTCAGAGGAGAAGATGAAAATGTGAAAAGTTTATCGGATGGACGGATGCACAGACGCAGGACGAAGAACGACAGACGACGGATGACAGACGACGGACGACAAGTGATGGCAATAGCTCACACTGACCCTTTAGGTCAGATGAGGTAAAAAATTTGGTTCTGCGTCCCCCTCCTTTTGAAAAAAATATTGGTCGGACCTCCTTAGCAGAAAGTCTGGAATCGCCACTGATATTGATACTTTTAAGTATAGGAGTGATTCATGGACATCAACGTTTTTGGAAATATGATTATGAACATTGAGAACAAGCATAATGGCAGACTTTTAATTGTCGTGTCAGATATGTTAGATCTGTCCATTCATACAATTTCATTGTACGACAGATAAAAAAACATCAGTTCCATTTTTGGATACTAGAGAAACAAAAAAAAATATGCCATGTGAAATAACCTTTATAATTTGACCTACCAGATATTTAAAATTTAATACCAATATATAAATGTAAGTGTCATTGCAAGAATATAACTAGCAAGAACATATATCAATATTAGTGATCCTTTAGACCTGACATTATGAAGATTTGCAGAGGACTCAATAACCATATACCGGTATATGGTGACATTTCATGTAATTGGTAAAATTCATGTAATTGGTAAAATGTAAAAAAACATAGTTACTTATATATTACTTATGATGTCGGGTACAGGACTTAGCTGAAAGTTATTTTTCTCTGACAAATTATTTTGACATTAAATACAAAATTGTTATTATTGAAAACCATGCACAAATACACAATTTTTAAATGTTAGGAAGACATACATTCGCATGTTGATATAGATGGAGAAAAGGGGGCCCCCCCCCTCTTTTATTTTATTATTATTATTATTTTTTTTGGCAATAAACTGCATCGTCAAGTTGAATAAAAATGAATTTGGGAAATTGACTTTTAATTTGTAAAAGCTTTAGGAACCGACCATTTAACTTGAAAGGGAGGTGGGCTACATTATTATTTTTCAAAAGATATTTTGGAGCTGATGTTATGTGGAAAAAATAATGCTATTTTTTAAAAAAAATATCTTGTCGATATAAGGGAAAAAAATAAATACATTTTTGTCCAGAAAACAAGCATACCCCACCCCCTTTTTTCAAGTTAAATGGTCGGACCCTTAGTAAGATCCTATCATAATTGAGATGCTGGTAGACAAAGTAGGCATGATATTAAATAAACTTTTGCAAATATTTTTCGATATTCGGGCAGTTACAAATACTGAAATTGTGTTTTCCGCGAGATCAAAGAAAGCTCATACAAATCACCGATAAATAATATTACAAGCAAAAAGAATTTATTCTTACTTTGATAATGAAAAAAAATATTTAAATTGATATTTGCAGCAATAAGGTCAATTAAGAAAACATGGAAAAATATTTTGTCGATATTAGTGAAAAAAAATAAATACGTTTTTGTCCAGAAAAAAAAAACATACCCCCTCCCCCTTTCAAGTTTAATGGTCGGTCCCTTAGTAAGATCCTATCAGTTTTCTTTTCAATAATTTGAGATGCTGGTGGACAAAGTAGGCATGATATTAAGTATAAGATAACAGGACAAAGGTAACAAACGAATAGTTGTTTAACAACCGTTTTAAGGCTGTTTTTGTTTTTTTTGCACGAGTAATCAGGTCAATGTTCGAGGCGTAATGCAGTTTCTAAACAGAAAAATGTCCGCAGCGTAGCCGAGGACATTTGACCTGATTACGAGTGCAGAAAAACTAGTCGATAAGTGTTGTTGAATGCCTTGTTCTTTTGTTATTTTCGTTCTGTATCTAGCTTGTACAACAGTAATAATCATTTATAATAATCAGTTTTCAAATTCAATTTAAAGGCCAAACCAACTATTGATTATATGCATAACGCCTGGCATTGTCATTTTAATGTGAGACGACTACAAGTCGCATCGTTTGGAAGATCAGCAGAGTGACGTTTTGACAAAATAGTGAAAGCAATTTTGTTATATAGTTCCGAAATATGGGGTTTCAGTTTTTTAGATAATGTTGTCTTTTTTTTATTTCCGTGCATTGTGGCTGTCACGTCCTTGTTTTGTCTTTGTTTTTCTCTGTTGCCGTTTTTGCCATGTCTTTAGACTTCGATTTTTGTAATCATCACTTCCCTTGTTCTTTCGGTATACTGCTGCCGTTATTTTAGATATTGTTGAAAGAGTTTATTTGAAATGTGCAAACTTTTACTGATTTTGAAGAAGTCAACATCATGATACAGTTAGGGTGCGGACATAACCTCTCCAAAATTCACTAGGAGCAGTCATAAAAGCTCCTCTAAATTAACTTAGAACAGGTATTAAGTCTGCTCTATAACTGCTCTAAGTCTGCTCTATAACTGTTCTAAGTCTGCTCTAGAATCCTAACCGCTCTGACCAGCCATGGTCATAGCTAGAATCCTGACAGTTCTGAATCGTCAGAGCCATGACTACTCTGACCTGTTCTACCCATGACCGTTCTACCTAAGTCAGTTCTCGCCATGAACGTTCTAGTGAAGTTTTTTCTGACCATGACTGCTCTTAGCCGACCTGTTCTAGCTATGACCGCTCTAATGCCAGCTCCTGTCAAAGCCGTGACAAATATTCAAAACATGTCTTATATACACGTATTTAATAAATTTCAATTTACTTATAGTATAAAAACAAAATCAAATAAAAAAAATGAAAAATAGAATTCTGAAATATATTATTCGGATATAAAATTGCATTTTGCCGGCAGGTACTCTTTTTCGCGGATAATTATTTAACTGTGTTTATCCAGGTAAATTTAAAAATGTAAGAGTTATTCCCAATTTCCAGACATACCCGAAAAATTTTCCGTAAATTTATTATTACAGTATAATATAGATAAGTCGTGAAATCAATTATATGAAAATGTCAATCATTATTAGATTACGTTTATTGAAACAAATATTATTTAAAACATCGTAAAAAGGAGAGTTATTTTTTTTTATTTAAACGGTTTCGGGCATAAGAAACAGGAAATTCTGACACATCCAACTGCATATCCAGTTTAAATTCTAGGACTAAAACGGCCGTCACCGTAGCAGATCTGGCAAAAAACGGTCATGACTAGAACAGACTTAGCAAGAACAGTCATGGCCAGCTGTTCTCGTGACAGCTCTCCATGTTGACTTGGACGAGAGGTTATGTCTGTACCCTGTTTATGGTTTATGGTGAGCTAGGAGCTAACCCACTCTTCACACAAGTACGTTCTCGTATGATAAATTTTTGGGCGAATATGGTATGTGGAAAGCAGGAAAAATTTGTCATTTATATTGTATAGATATTGTTATCAGAAATATTCTCAAAAGCAGCATATATGCTCATTGATAACAACAATTAAAAACGATTTAAATGAATCTGGATACGGAAATGTATGGCATTTTCAAAGAAATTTTAATACACAGTTGCTAAAAAGTACTATAAAACAAATAATTAATGACCAGTTTGAGCAAAAACGGAGCTACATGTATGATATTAGTAATTTTTCAGAAGCGTATCTTATAAATTGTTTAAGGACACTTTGCAGTTTGAAAAAAAATATCTCGATATTTTACCATGTAACGATGCGCTTACATTTTGCAAATTTCGAGTTGCTAATCATAGATTGCCGATAGAAGTTGGAAGGTGGCAAAACATAGAAAGAGAAAAAAGAATACTGTAATTTATGTAGTGAGGCAGAAATAGGTGACGAATTTCACTCTGTTTTGCAAGGTAAATCTTTAAAAAAGAGCGTAAACAATATTAACCGAAATATTGTTCGTACAGAATCAATTATACATTGAAATTCAAAAGCTGTTTCAGTGTAAAAATAGACAAATAATAAAAAAAAACAAAACAAACCTAATGTGTAGGTTATTAAAAATTTTCAATCTGCGAAATTCTCCAGATAATTAAGATAAGTATTTTATATATTGATTGCTATATGATTATTGTATAATACATTTGTGTTTGTTTATTGTTTATTTGTACATGTATCTGTGTATTTTTAATGTTTATTGTATATTTGTCGATGTGTAATTTTAATTGCTCTCTGTACCTATACGTTTATCTATGACTTCTAGAGAATAAAGAATCTTGAATCTTGACATCCACTTACTACGCTGGTGATGAAAAGTAAGAATGATTTTGAAATTCAAAAAAAAGTAATCAAATAACAAAAATATAATTTATATCTATATATTAAGACCCAGTCCCACTGTCAGGTTTCAAGCCTCCGGTTTTACTACGTTTTAAAAACGTAGTGATCCCGCTATATACGTTGCGAAGCGTAGCAACACGTAGTTAAAAACCGCTTTATACGAACCGATACGCAGACAATGTTTATTAGTCCCGTTTGTATTGGTCTACTCAATACAAACGTGGCCAAAAATTGATACGTAGTACATACGTACAAGACCGTACTAAACCGTATTAGGAACGTACTGATGCGTAATAAACACGTAGTTGATACGTAGTGAAACGTAATATAGAGGTGTGAATACGTTTTTCTACGTTTATGCTGGGTTGTGCTACGTTTGGGTACGTTCGGTCATGTTTTAGTCTACGCATTAATACGTTTTAGCACGGTTTATTAGGTTTCATCACGTAATCATACTTCTTGCTACGCTTTGCTACATATTACCACGTTTAAATGTAGTATGCGTACGTTTTTCTACCACTCTAGTCAGACAAACATTATTCTTCTAGGAACAGCAAGGTATATCATCATAATCTCAAGTAAAAAAAAAACAAAATATAACCAGCTAACAGATCAGGCTATGACTAACCATGCTCAGACGGTGAAACTTGCCCTATCATTTAGAACAATGTTCTTCCCCATTGAAACAATGTGTGTGTCAACAAAATTCAATAACCTACCCAACACTTCATGTGATTGATCACTTCTTTAGCCTCAGACTTTATTCATATACTGACCTCTATCTTGCACATTCATGATATGCATGGAAGAAGGTACATAACTTATCCTCTGCAAAATAATACATACAGCTTGTTCAAGGAGTTGACACAAACTAATTGATGATTATCCAACTTTTTTTTCAGTTGTGCAAAAAAATTGAATAAATAACCAAACGTCCTTTAAAAACATTCAGAAAGTACACAAAACATTCGTGTTTCAAAAACAACAGATGAAAAATACTTAGTTTTACTTTAAGCTATTTCTTTAAGGTAAAGCTTATGAAAGTTTAAGCACACATCAAAACAGTGGTTGAACTGGTACAATAGAATGCACAAACCATATTTATTTCATGTCTGGTGTCACCGCTGCACCGTCAGGTTTTGATCTGTGACGTGATAAAGGGAAAATTCACTCACAAGGAAAATTTTTGTACATGAGTGATTTGAAATTTTTCCTGCGAACTATCTGATAGGTCAGCAGCGACATCATTCAGAAAAAGCATTGAGGTTAATATATTCGGGTTTTTTCAATGTACATCTTGATGAAAAGGCGACAGATGTAGATGCTCCTCTGATAGAATGGCCTTTGAAAATATCAACAACAATAGCAGCTCTCAACAAAATAGTTCAACCACCTGAATAATGCGTACGATATGATGTAACTTTATAATAAGTCAAATAAAAATAGACTTAACCTGGATATGGAATGTTGTCTCCTTGACATTTACCCCATTTCCTTTCTTTTTCATATTGATGACTTCCGACATCTTTGGTATTAAAAATATAATATAGTAAGTTCAAACAACACTAAAATCAGGCTTTTTCAAATTTTGGTAAAGAAACATCTATTCTAAAAACCTTTTATAGTTCATTTCTTTTAAAATCAATACCACCCTGTTCTTCATTTTTATCCATGAATTTTGTGTGAAGCTGTGACAAGATTTGAAGTATAGCAGCAGAAATCGTTTAAATAAGCAATAAAGAGATATGGAGTAAATGCACATGAGACAAAGCCTCTACAAATAAATGGTAAGACCACGCAGTAGAGCAATGCTTTTAATGTTGTTCTCCATCTTGAAGTCACCATGAGGCCTTTAATAATGAGCTTTACTCATATACCTCATAGAAATGCCAAGACGGTCCCCAAAGCTTAAAGCTAAAAGCAATCATTATCAATGTTAAGTCCTTTAAAGACAAGTCGTCCAATGGATATAAAGCACACAAAGTACATTAAAAGCCAACATATATGAATACCATGCTCTTGGTGGACTAGACTTGAAACAACCTTTCTACATACGATCTAAAAATTGAAATCGTTTTACATTCACCCCAAAAATGGTAAAGTCTGAAACAAAATTAAACGAGCGGTATGAACGATAATATGCTAAATTTCTTTTTTCTAAAAGTATTTAGATAGCCAATTACATCCTTTTTACATTGAAAGTGATTTTTACCCCTCTTATTAAACAAACACATATTTTCTCAAGATTGGTTTTGTTTTATTGTAAGTGGTATATAATATCTCATGATGACGTAAGCAGACCCTTGTGAAAACCCTCTATCAATAACCCGATCACTCAATTCACGTCTGAACATTTGCAATTGAAGCACGTCAGTGTCACAATGCATCGCGAGTTATCCCCCCTCTTGCTGTTCTTTGACAAAGGAAGATGTATCTGCACATACTCAGATGAAAGAAGACATTTGATTGGCCCCCACTCTGTGAGTCGGGGCTGACGCGTCCAATAGTCATAGGGAATTCGGGTCTTCGAAAGTAGAGAAAATATGATACGGAGAAGGCTTAACTTATTCTGTTTATGGTTTTTCTGATAAAATTTAGGAGGAGATAGCATTGTTCTGAATGTTGCTACGTCACTAAATTAGTGTCTTGAGAAGCCTTAGTTGTGCTGGCAAAAATAGCCTCTTCAATATTGTCATTTATCAACTTCATAATAATTTTACCCATCGACTGAAAGGAGGAAAATATATGGTGTTATGAAAAAATGGACATTTAAAAGATATTACTTTGAGAACACCAAGACCAAGACTAATTAAGTTTTGAACTTTTCGATCCCGCCTTCCAATCGCTCATTACGACGGCCCCGTCCTCGACCCCGCTTCTTGTTCTAGTGGGAGATGGATTGATTGATTGATTGAATATTCTTTAACGTCTACTGAGCAATATTTCAGCTTTATCAAGACGAGGAAAAATTATTTTAAATATGAAAAGTAAATATAGCTCTTTTCAACGTCGTTTATTGTAGGATTTACTTGTTCTCATTTTGGAAAATGCAGCTAAAATTATTGTTTAAAATTTCAGTTAATAGCATTAAACAAACAAGTTAATATTCTTGTCGAACTGCGATAAAAGGTAAAACAATAAATATAAACAAATGTCAAAACGTACAAATATGAATAAAAACAAGGAGACAGAGGTGCAGATGACCAAGATCATCGACACTGATGTCTTCAAAGGGCCATGGAAAAGAAACAAAATGGCTTAGATGTGAAGTGTTACGTCACAGGTGGAATACAGATCATTCCCTGTTTAGCGCAAAGACAAAAAGGTTGGGTGAAAGAACAAAATTAATCATTAAAAATTTAAATGATAAATAAAATATAAATTAAATAAAATTGAACATACCAGTCCAAGGATTTTACATTAAACACAAGTATTTATATTGAAACTTTTGGGTTTTGGGTACCCAGAGTGAATATTATTTGTTGTTCTAACTGTTGTCGGAGTTGTCATAACACTGTCAACCTGAGCAAGGACAGTCACGCTCATGTCTTCCATGGAATGATGGCGAAACCTGAAATGGTTACCGATTGGTGTTTCTTTGTGACCTGTTACGGATCGAAGATGCTCAGCAAAGTGATCACTTAGTCTGCGACAATTCTCACCAACATATATTTTGTGACATCGTCTACATACTATGACATATATAACATTTTTGGTTATACAAATTTAACTAGAAATGATTTTGTAAGAACCAAACAAGTAAAAAGGCGGAAAAAATACGGAATGTTTTAAAACATTCAAAAGTTGAGTTGATTACATTATCATATTTGCCTATCAATAGTTTTTTTTAACTGTACCCTTCCGGTTTTCGTATCACTTGTAGACTGCAGTAGACTCTGCTGGCGTTCGTTCATACATCAATATTGTGTTAAAAAATTATGAAGTATTTAATTTCTGCCGTTTTCGGTTTAGTTTTTTTTTCTTATTTTTTGTTTTGTTTTCAATCTTTCTGTTTTATTTGTAGTTTGGATTTTGCATCTAAAATAGTTTCGTGCACATGGGAAAGTTGAACGTAGTGATCCGTACGAAGATTGAATTGGTCATGATATTGGCCACAATACCAAGTTTAGTTTCTTCTGGCCACAAATAAATAAGTCAGCTAAGAAGTTGCAAACAATTTTGAAAGTAGATGTATTGTAAGTAATTTTTCTTCATATGTAATATTAGGTTGGATATTTTTCTTTTGTTTTTTGCCTATTGTACATGTGTTACATGCAGTTTATAAAGTAAAGTGATTGGACTTAGAGACATTTTTTTAGATATCCATACGGTCATCATACCGTGTAACAGTGAATTCTTTAAACCAGTGTATTCTTTCCGTTTGCATAAAATACATTAGGACAAAACATCCAATACATAAATACACAAGAGTATTTCTTCAAAGGGAGTAAACACACTAGTAAGTGCAAGGTAGAAGTACACTAGGGTATTAATGTACCAGTACAGTCTGCACGCCGGAAAGAAAGTACGCCTACAACTGAAATGGTCTGGCTTGATCTAGACCGTATGAGTATACAAATATGGCCTGGAGCGTACGCGTACGGTCCAAATACTCGTATGATGTAGATGATAACCCCGTAGTTGTAACAATGCGTGCACTTATTCTTTGTCAAGCTTTATAAGACAGTGGAAAAGCATATTTCTAATTTGAGGACAAAAAAATTCGCATTTTCACTAAAAATATACATTGAATAGTTGAAGACCCTCAGGCGACATCAATATGTAGACAGGAATAAAAGCCCTGACCTTGATAAATAGGAGTTTTCTATGTATCGTGTGCGTTTTTGTCACATGTACATTCACTCCATAACCTTTCATTTTTCCTATTGTGTGTATGATATTATCTTGTACTGATATAGACGATAAGTAAGAACAACAATAAAAGCGTTCTTCCCTTGCTTGGTTTTATCATATGAAAAAGAAAGGAAATGGGGTAAAATGTCAAGGAGACAACATCCCATATCCAGGTTAAAACTACCCAAAACAATGCATCTAGGGGTCACCGTACGGTCTTCAACACAGTGAGGAACCTCACACCATATAGCAAGCCCTGAATGGCCCAAAAAGGTAATAAAAAATCAATGAAAAACAAACCGCATCCAATAACCCAAATATCAAGAACCTAAAATTTTATAAGAAGTCAAGGACAAGCCAATGACCAAGATATTCCTGACTTGGGACAAGAGCAAAAATTGCGGTGGGGTTAAACTCGTTTTCTTGGATCCAAACCCTCCCCTATGTGTGGTGAATTTCTAAAAAATTAATACACAAAAGACTCACAGTAAAAATCAAACTAGAAAAAGTCCAACTTATCAAGACGAGTACCTTCACAATGAAGAACATCAAACATGAACACAATACACACAGGTACTGTCCGGACAAATGCTCGCACTTACTGACAGCTAGCTAAGGACATAATTTCTGTTGACTATGATATCAAGCCTTCTTACACATGAAACTTCAATTGAAATACTTCTAAATAGATTTGGTATAACAACATGTATTTGTAGAGACTTTTTCTCATATGCATTTACTCCATATCTTTCATTGTTTATATATATCGGCAACTCTACATTTCTTGCGGCTGAGTAAACTAGATAACGTTTCAAAGTACAGTTGTGAGAAGGGAAGAGTACAATAGATATTTTTTGGAATTTGGAAAAAAATTGAAAAATAATAACTTAATAATTTTGGACATTGAATATACTATACGACTCTTCGATATTTGCAGACTGGTGGCTTGTTCTCAAGTCTCTTTTCCTTTTCTCTTGTTCCTGCTATTGATATTCCATTTTATACCCTCTCATTTACATTTTTCTCTTACATCTCCTCATTCTTTCGTACCTTCGGCCCCTTCTTTAATATAATATTTTCTCCATCAGCTAGCCCACTTTGGCCTTGTCATTTACTATTGTATTAGATCGAAACTTTTCAATGACTCGATGTTTCTAAAATTCTGTTATTCTTCTTAGACACTGGCAAAAGTGTGTAGAATTTTATTCATAGTGATAAAAGCAAAACATGTTTACATGTGTGTTATAAATACGCATACGTTTACGTTTGTGTAATAAATAGCGTTAGCAACGTCAACCCGATTTTACACCTTTTTATGAAAATTGGCCAACTTTGGAGAGCTGTAATTCCAACACAAGGACGGTGATATGTGTTTTTCTATTTGCATATGGATTCCTGAAGTTGAAATCTACAATAGTTTTTAGTTTAAATTTATATGTTTTGGCATATATATACGTCACAAAAACTGGAAATTTCCATCTCAAATTTAGGATTTTCCCTATTTGTCTTTGTAATTTTGGTGCCCAAAATAGCGTTTTCTATTAAAAATTACTCGAAAAAATGCACGGTGACTCCCTAATTTTATTTCATTTTCTGGTGTATCTGCGATAGAACTTTACAAATATTGGAAAAAAATCGGTCCGTTTCGGTATTGTGTTACCTTAAGAGGAGCAAAAACGTAATCCTTGTCTATAGCGAAGATGTATGTACTTTACAGAAAAAGGAAAAAAAACTGTAACTCATGTTAGTAGGAGCAATTCAATAAATGTGTCCCCACCTGATCTTCTTGACCTAGTCCATTGGTGTGTTATTGTTACTGATTCATTGTTTGTTTATTTATCAATCACTGTTCCTTTAAAACAAGATGAAAGAATGTAACATTGTGTGTGAATATACATAATATTTTATCCGACGTTTCCTTTCAAATTTGATGACACTGTGTTTTCTTTTACACAGAAGCTGATAAAATATACACATCACAAACTGATGGTGAGGACATAATAATGAATAGGTTCTATATTTGTTGATAGTATTCCTATTTCAAAAAAGGCAGCAGAATACAAGGAGATCACGTAAATCGAAGTCAAAAGACATGGAAAAAACAAAAAAAAAACCAGACATCAAAACCAAAGCACTCATAGTGTGAAATCCCGTAAAGACCGGTAGTGTCATCAGTTGCTCCGGAAGGATAAGCACGTAATGCCCGGCTTAGCCTACACCCATCATACTTTCACTGCGTCCATCCAGGGTTGAGTCAAAAACGGTTATGTCGAATTTGTGGAAACTTGAAATCTAGCTGAAAATATCCGTTTTTATTTTAGGACATAGGTACGTCATATCTGTCAATGATGTCATGATGACGGACATAGAATTTCTGATTGGATGAAAGTATCAAAGGCTGAACAAATCCTTGACTTAGCAACTTTTGGAATAGTGTCCCAATACGAGGTCTTTCTTTTGATCAATACACCCGTACTTTGATTGATATTGCTTTTTCATAATGTTAATGACAACAGCTTTATAAACCGAAATGAAAAAAAACTAACGATTTTTGACTAATGATGTTTTTGTGAATATATACCTTTAAAAGATTAAAGAAAAATGCAATATAATTAAAGTCAATAATTATTATCTACTACATTGTAATAAACCAAGAAAATAAATTAATCTATGATCCTCATGCGCTTCTTTGTTACTCATGCCAAAGAATTTAATTTTTTTCATCAAAGCTTATAATTAGATTTGATGTTATGTTCTTGAAAATAATCAGCCATACTTCAAAAATTAAATTAGTTTTATACACTTTCCAATAACAAGTTCAAAGGACTGTTATCTTGCTAAATTTTGCTTATTTAATTGTTAATATCATGTATGCAGATATAAGCTTATATTCTTACAATATAAGGGGCGATTCAATAAATCTGTCCCTACCTTACTTTCTTGACCAATCAAATGCAGTGATGTTGCAAATGATATCTTGTTTGCTGCTATACCAATAACTGGCAGTTCCTATGTAAAAAGATGACAAAATGCTACACTGTGTATGAATGTTTATTACAATATTTTATCTGTTACCTACCACATCTGATGACATTGTGTTTTCTTTAACACAGAAGCTGACAAAAGATATACACATCACAAATTCAGAGTGGGACAAATTTATTGAATCGGTTCTATCAAAGCGCCGCCGTGCGCGGTCCCGGCTGAAGAATAGGCCCGCAGCATCCTCTGAGCTTGGAGTATGAGCCAT
>MJUU01056706.1:2305-22754 GCA_002080025.1 Modiolus philippinarum | reverse complement strand
TGACTGGACCAGTTGGATCACAACAAAATTCTGTGAATACAGGGATTAAAACCGGACATCAAGTTCCAGGAGATATGACTGCCTCTCTAGAACAAATAAACAACAAATATGGAAGTCAAGGTGGCTATGTTCAGCATCAGAATCATGAAAAGCCAGGTAATATTTCAATTTCTAATTTCCCCATAAAACTGACAGATAGTTTTTGGTTACCCATTTGTAGAGAAAGTGGGTCTTCATGGAAGCGGGATTGGCCTATTTAAGTAAGCGGGAGACGGGATCGTGGCAAAAATTGCACGTGAAAACGGGAAAAGATGTGAAGCGGGAATTACTAAAAATTTCCGGAATTTCGGAAAAGGGACCCTATTGTGACCCCCTAGAAACAATACGTAACAAATCAATAATGCAGACAAAAGTTTCCAGAAAAGTCTTGTGGCGCAGAAATCATTTACTTGATTGGCCGTGTGGATTGTGATTACGATTTCAAGCGGTTTAGAAAGCGACACCCTCCGAAATTACAAAAGAAACTGTCTTGTTTTGGTTTGGCTTTTTATTTTGTTTTTGGTTGTTTCTAGAATATAATCTTTATAGTATATTACAGGTTTGAACTGCTGGAAACAACCAACAGCACCTTCCTGGAAAATGTGTAAATGCTCACCCTGATAAATGTCCAATGGCATGTCAAGAGGTCGATCCAGTCACTGGGTGTATCGTGTGTACAAAATCTTGTCGTAAGCTTTAATATATTGTTTCTTAGAACCATTTCATACAAGTATGAGTAATTTACTTGAATACGGTACATCAAAATCAAAAAATAATCATACACTAAATTGAGAAAAAAATAATAAAACAATTAACATGAAAGATATTTATTGGGGATGGTTCCCTTTCACGCAATCACACTTCTTGAATCGAAAATTAAAGATTCTTAATGAGCAAGCTCACATACCCACGCCCCTAAATATCAGAACATCCTGCATCATTGAACTCCAAAAGTACCCTATATGCAATATCATAATAAAAATGACAAAGTTCACCAATGAGTATTTTTTTCAAAAATGATCAAAAATCAAAATCCAAGTAGCATGTACATCTTTGATATATGCACAATCATTCTGCACAAGATAATTGAAGGGGTTTCAGATGTGTTGTGGTGACAAGATGATACTTTGGTGTTTTAGCTAAAATAGTCTAAGTCCAATAACTTCCATAAAAATAAACTGATCAATAAGGCAGTATAGTATGCACATCTACACATCATGGCCAACAATCCTCCCAAATATGAAAGCCATCCATTATGCGGTTTCAGAGGAGTTGTAGTGACAAGATGATACTTGATGTTTTAGTTGAAAATAAAGTCCAATAACTCCCAGAAAAATAATCTGATCAGTAAGACAGTAAAGTATGCACATCTACACTCCTACTAAATATGAAAGCAATTCATTGAGCGGTTTCAGAGGAGTTACAGTGACAAGATGATACTTTGGTATTTTTACCGAAAAGGTCTTAAGTCCAATAAATCCCACAATCAATATGGTGGTATAGTATGCACATCTACACATCATGACCAACAATCCGAATAAATATGATAGCAATCCGTCAAGCGGTTACAGGAGAGTTGCAGCGACAAGGACAGGACACTGACAGACAGACGGACGGGTCAAAAACATTATACATGTACCTTTTTTTTCTTTTTTTTTATATATATACGGAAATACCTTTCTGCTTACTATTTCAATACTAACTAAGGTATCTAACTGATGTTCAAGCGACCAAAATTAAGAGATACTGTCTCTTGTATATGTTTTTGTGTTAAATCAGCAACTCGCATTCTACACAAACAGAAAAAATATTATTTCTCTAATGTGAATTGCAAGGTCAGGAGCGGTACAGACAACTGTATTTTTCACAAAACAGAAATAAACAAAATTTGTGTGCAAAAAAATGATTAAGTGCAATGTAGAGAACAAGTAGTTCTTTTTATTAAGGATGAAGTAATCTGAACTTATGGAATTTTGTATGATTCTGAGATATCTAAAGTTTTGTGTACTTTATGGTATAGACAATATTTTAAAAAAGGAAACAAAGACGTTTCGTTGTTAGATTAGACCAAAGCTACAGAAATCTTTTCACACTTTTTAAAACAAAAAACCAAAAAAACAAAACAAAAACAAAAAAAAGTATTACAAAACAAAACAAAACAAAAAAAAAACCCAAAAACAAAAAACAAAGAAAAAAAAAAACAAACAATAAAAAAGTGGGCTAGTCCATAAGCTATCGACATTTCTTTCGCAAATTTTCTTTTCTATTTCTTCTTAATTGTAGAGTTTCTTACTTTTCCCATACATCTTTAAGGATACCGACTCTTAGCTCAAGAAATATATTTTTTTCTTGATATCACTTTAACTTTTGTAGAATTAGGAAATAGTACAGTCCTGGTTACCTCTGGTCCAACATCGACGATAAAAGCAACAACAACTTCTGCGCAAGCACCTGGTAAGATGCAAATCACATGTCACTATGATTGGTTTCAATACTATCAAGTACCTCTGTTTTTCCAAAAGAATACTTGTTTTCACTTTTGTTAATCGTTTGCGATTTCAGAATCACACTAGTTTGGTATATATTCAAAACCGGACTTGTAGACTAGAGCCGGTGTATGTTTGAATGGTCCAAATGATCATTTAAGATGGACTAATTGCGTGACTATACATTGCTCCCGAACTACGTAATTCGACGCCTGTTATCAAGATTTCAATCGACTATTGACAAAACCGGACTTTAAGGTTTATTGTTTCCCAAGGGAAGTTTTTTTTCTTTTTTTCTTCTTTTTTTTATAAAGGAGCGAGTATTAAAATTAGGTGGGCGTAAGGAATGTACATCTGGTCCTAGATATTTTTGCAATGCTTTGAGCCTGACGGTTTTTGCCCACTGGAAGCAATCCTGTCGTTGTCTCTCTGTCCAAACGCAAAAAATTTTGCTTCAGATATGTCATCCTTGTTATTTACTCCAGTTTTCTTCCAAGCCCCCCCCCCATAACAATTTGAAAAATACAAAATTTCAATGCATTTAGTTGAGGAGGGAATGTTTATGTTTAATTTTCTGTGTAGCGCTTCAAGTTAATTGTCCCCTTCAATAAAAGTCTTCGCAAACTTGTCCGTCAGAATTGGAATATTTCCAACTGATTGGAAAAATGTGCCAACGTTAGTCCTATATTCAAAAAGGATTGTCAAAGTAATTACAAAATCTATAGAGCCATATCATTAATAAGTTTTTATAAACTAATACACAATTAATTTCTTGTAAATAATGTTATTACAGACAAGCAGTCTGTGTTTACAAAAGGGTATGAAGCCATTTATCAACTTATTAATATAACGAATGACTTTGGAAAAGCTCTCGATGATGGTAAGGAAATAAGGGTAATATTTTGTGATATAAGCAAGGCATTTGATAGAGTTTGGCATAGGGGTTTATAAAAAAAAATAGAGTCTGTCGGTATAACAGGACTTTTTTTAGAATGGGTTCAAAGTTATTTATCTGGAAGGAAACAAAGAGTTGTAATTAATAATGTGTCATCTGACTGGGGTAATATAAGGGCAGAGGTACCTCAAGGGTCATTTCTAGGTCCTCTATTTTTTTATAATTTTTATAAATGACATTGTCACAGACATACATTCTTCAAATAATTTTTTGCAGATGACACTTGTTTGTACTTAAATGGATAATCCGCAATCGACGGCCGACATTCTTAATAGTGACTTGGACAAAATTCATACCTGGTCAAAACAGTGGTTAGTTTTTTTCAACCCAGAGAAGATTGAAACTATGACCATATCACGAAAAGTTACCAAACCTCATCATCCTGCTATTTTAATGAATGGTACTCCGGCTGATGAAGTTTCTAATCATAAACATCTTGGACTGAATATTTCAAATGACGGAAATTATCATACTCGTATTGACTTAATAACGGAAAAAGCGTACAGACATTTAAATATATTACCTAGATTCAAATTTATCCTTGATGGACAGACGCTAGAATCAATATATCTAACTTACATAAGGCCTTTACTAGAATATGCTGACGTTATCTGGGACATATATGTGACTTTTCCGAATGAAAAAATCGAAAAGGTAGAATTAGAGGCTGCTAGAATTGTAACTTGGGGGACACGTCTTGCTTCATTAAATAGTCTATACATAGAAACGGGTTGGGAAAAATTAAAGATTAGAGCATACTTTAATATTTGTAAATTTTATTTCACCAGGAAACGGATAAATATAAGTCTTTCAACTTGTTTCCGAATCTATAATGTTCTACATTATTGTTTGTATATGTATATAATGAATTATTTAATAAAACATGTTTACATTAATAGAAGTTAAAACTAAACCAGTCTTAACATGAATTGACTCTTGTGATAAAAAAACCTGTTTAAACGGATAGCAAAATTTATGTGCTGCACAAATCACACAAAACAGTTATTGTTGAAAGTTGTCATTCTTTGACCAGTCAGTTCACGGTTTTTATACATAAACATGTACTTCTTTGTATTGCTATTGCAAAATTTTACTTTATTATTTTATTTCGTGTTATTCATGTAGGAGTGTGTCCGCCTTTCCCAGCAAACTGTCCTAGAGGAAGCTTTGCAATTCAGAATGGCTGTCCTGTTTGTACAGGTAATGACTAATTACATATTGTGCATGTATTCATGTTAATAAGGCAGCTATAATGTAGAATAGATATTTATGGGGGCGGACAGGGACGTCTATCTCCTTTCTCCCACCGCCTTGATCCTTTCTCCCACACCCTACCCTTTTCTCCCAGCCCTCTTTCCTTTCTCCTGTCCATTTTCTCTCGGTCTCCTTTTCATTTTCTGTTGTCCCTTCTCCCCCTTTTCCTTTCTCCAACCCCTCCCTTCTCCCTCCTGCCCCTTTCTACTTTTTCCATGCCCCTATCTCCAGGGATCCCTTAACCCTATCCACCCCCTCATATATGTTCAGAGCAGAAAACATTTGTCTGGCAAAGATGTATTATTGTTTATTTATTTTATTTATTGCTCCACTGGACAACAAATAATTTTTATATTCGAATTTAAAATGAAAATTCCTTCTCGATATTTATTTTCTTGTTTTGGCTAACTTTGCTGTGCAGGAATGAATAAGGTCTATTTCGTTTTTTCATTAGACTGTGGATTTTTTTTCTATGTGAAAAGATTTCCAAATGCCAAATAAGTTAAAAGAAGGCGAAAACCTTTCTCCGCTATTACATGTATCTAAAAAAAGGTATATCATTCACCTATGAATACTTTAAGCTGAATTTGTTCCTTTGCCAGTGTTCGTTCAATCGATTTTTTAGGGACCGACCATTTAACTTGAAGNNNGGGGCTACGGTTTTTGTCTGAAAAAAATATTTTGGGGCTGATTTAATGTGAAAAAAATATTTTTGCTGGCAATATGATGAAAAAAAATTTTCTGAAGGAGGCTTTTGTGTATGTAATACATAAATATAAACATAATATGTCGTCTATATTGAATCATAGTTTTTATTTTATATTTCAGTAGCGCAGACGTCTAAAGTACCAACTACTAAGACACCTGTTAAATCGACAACACTAGCCTCGGCGACATGCGCACCTGTTCGCTGTGTTGCGCCATGCAATAAAGGAGTAAAGTTTGACACCAAAAGATGTCCGGTGTGTGTCTGTTGATTAGTTTGATATTACATTAATTACACATTTCAAATATTACATATATATATAATAAAAATAATCAGAATAACTG
Source organism: Modiolus philippinarum (assembly GCA_002080025.1). Taxonomy (NCBI): domain Eukaryota; kingdom Metazoa; phylum Mollusca; class Bivalvia; order Mytilida; family Modiolidae; genus Modiolus; species Modiolus philippinarum. The sequence continues at coordinate 16,970 of MJUU01056706.1, read as the reverse complement.
ATTAAATAGAAATAAAGAAAAAATGAGCTAATGTATTTTGTTTGATTTATACAAAAAATTATGATGTCAGAAGTTCCCTCTCCTCAGTTCTAATAAACTTAACTTATTTGTGTTGGCGTTTATCTATTTCAATGGGAGTAATTAAAGAATCACCCAACAGAATTTTCATGAGCCGATTCGGAAATCCAAACGCGAAAAAAGAAGGCATGGCCACCTCCTCCCCCCCCCACAAAAAAAAATGTCAGCCGCAATGATCCTGCCTTGGTACAGGCATTTCAAAAGGAATGATGGGTGCCGTCATACTTCCCATTCCATTGCCGTATTGCAAAAGCATAAAAATAGTAATGGTGGATTACATGATACCCCGCCACGTTTCACAAAATTTCGAAGTATCAAGGGACATAACTCCAGAACCCCTTGGACCTCTGAACCCATATTCGAAGTCGACCTGAGTTTTGTGGTGAACAAGCTACATACCAAGTTTGAAGACTGTATGTTATTCCGTTCAAAAGTTATCAGTCGGAAACCTTCGGGGGACGGACGGACGGACAGAAGGACAGACGGACGGACGGACGGACAGAAGGACAGACGGACGGACGGACGGACGGACAGAAGGACAGACGGACGGACGGACGGACGGACACATGACTGAGGGTATCACATAATACCACGCCACTACGTGTGGCGGGGTATAAAAAGGAAATGTTTATCCCAGTATTAACTAAAATACGAATCTTTAATCACAGGTTGGACCGAAAATTCTAATAGTTCAAAAAGGACTGATATATATATTAAAGAACTTTTTAATGGTCGCATGAGATTAACAACGAGCTAGCACCAATTATGCACATGGATATGTAGCTGTCTTCATGACCGCATAAAAAATTCCGTCTACGAATGAAACGATTGGTCTGGTATTTCCGGATAGTCTGTAAAATGGACAAATATTGCATCTCTTTTGACAATGCACGTATCATTATTTTAGAAAAACTTGTTTGAGGGGTATATATCTTCTGAATGCATTGCTATGTCCTAAGCTGATTTTGATAATTTTGATTTTATTATTATTATTATTATTTGATTAATAAAAAAATATTTGTTCTTCATTATCATATTTTTCTATTTTCGTTTTATGGTCTTGCAAATGTTTTGATTTTATCTGTACTGAAGAGACATAAGTTTTCGAAATTGCCATATGAAGAATTAAATTTACAGTGACTTCAATATTTTGTTATTTTTCACCTAGCTATATATATATGGTATTTGGTACTGCATGTATTTGTACCATGATACCGCGGTATTGGTTTCAGTTTCTTCATCGAAAGATCTTAAAATTGGGTTGCTTAAAACAGACAAAAAAAGAGGCTCTCAAGAGCCTGTGTCGCTCACTTGGACACGATTGACACATATATAAAAGGCATTTCCAGTAGATATCAATGTTAAACTATGACCTCAGTTGCTAGAGACCACCAGAGGACTTTTGTGATCAAATTTTATAGTTCTTGTTGGATTATTGGTTTCAGAGACTTCATTCTTTTAATGGAACCCAATATAAGCTATCTCAATGCTGGCAGCCATATTGGATGAGGTGTGGTCTTCCCGGATACCTTTATTGGAAGGTACCACCAAAGTACAATTGTGTTCTAAGTTGTTTCTGAAAGGATCTATGAATATGTTTGGATGCGTTATCCAATTCGATCCTTTCAGACCACCTATCAAAAATAATTTGGGCTGGCTTTCCCTTGTAATCTAGGTAATTATTGCTGAAAAAAAAACATTACAAGCCCCTTTCAAAAAATATTTGGGCCGGAGTTCTCCTTATTAACTAGTGTTTACATATTTCTGAGGACTAAACATAAAATTTAGTAGAATACTTTTTTTCTAAAATTACAGTTCTCTTGTTTGGTTTCCATGGCAACCAAAAGCTTCGCCATCCATTACAACCCATTAGAGAACACCATTAAAAATTTAGTAGGGTTCAGCTTATAATCAAGGTAATACATATTGCTTAAATTTAAAACATTCAGAGTACCCCTTCAAAAATGGGCAGGGGTTACCCTTGTTACATGTATCTACAAACTGCCGATATCAAAAATAAAAAAAATCTAGCAGAATACTTTTTTTCTCTCTAAAATTTCAGTTTTCTTGTCTAGTTTCCATGGCAGCTGAGAGCTCCACCATCCATTACAACCCATATCGGACCACAATTGAAATAAAAATTTGAACAGGGGTTCCCCTTAAAATCAGAAGATCCCGTGTAGGAATTATGTTCCCCATTGGCAGCCATCTGGGAATCATCTAAGGACCATTAAGACTATGTTTGGTTATAATTGGAATGGTAGTTTCTGAGAAGAAGATCTTTGAATGTTTTCTATAGGGTCCAATTTTAAAATTATGTTCCCCTCTGGCGGCCATCTTCGATGAGGTACGGACCTACCCGATACCTTTTTTGAATGGGACCACCTAAGGACCATTTTGGCTAAGTTTGGTTTTAATTGGACTTGTAGTTTCTGAGAAGAAGATCTTTGAAAGTATTTTCCATAGTTTCAAATGCTAAAACTACATGTATGTTCCCCGCTTGTGGTTATCTTGGATAAGGTACGGACCTGCTGGATACAATTGTTAAAGGAGACCACCAAGGACTATTGCGACCAAGTTTGGTTCCAATTGGCCCAGTTGTTTCAGAGGAGAAGATCTTTGAATGAAAAGTTTACAACGGACGCCGGACGACGGGCGCCAAGTGATGGCAAAAGCTCACCCTGGCATAGCCAGGTGAGCTAAAAAACGGACTCCTATGCAAAGTTTTCTTACTTTTGACTCGTTGAGTGCCCTGTGGTTGTTTAAGTGTTGTGATTGTCTTCTGTTGGCTTTTTGTCGATCAAAGGATGACATTGATTGTAAGAACACTTCGCCGTTTGTTGACAGTGTTCATGAATGTATGGAGCATATATGTAGCGTTGCTCGATAATTTGCAATTAATTCCGCTCAAACCTTTGCTTGGGGCCGTCTTGAGCTTACTATGGGGTATGAGCAAAGCTCATTGTTGAAAGCCTCGTGGTGACTTCAAGATGAAGAAAAACAACAAAAGCGTTGTTTTAACATGTATTTGTAGAGATTTTGTCCCATTTAAATTAAGTTCATATTCCTTCATTGCATATTCTAGGCTATTTTTGCCATTTATGTCAATTATATATGTCAACATTCTGCACGAAATAGGAACTAGAGGCTCAGAGACTGAGCCTGTATCGCTCACCTGACAAAATGCTTCTATACCATGCATGACCAAAAATGAAGTTGTTTACCAGTGGGGTCTAATGTTTAGCTATGTTTAATTCTCCATTACCACCAATGTTTTTTGTCTGATCCTATTGAAATTAGTAATTTTTGAAGAGGACTTTCTATGCATTCAGTTAAATTTGCTTGGATAGTTTCAGTTAAGATGATGAAATGGGCTCCAATGTTAAGCTATGTTCGGTGTGCGCTGGCGGCGTGTTTTTTATTGGATCGGAACGAAATAAGCAATCTTAATTAGGGACATTCAGTACATCATTCCTGTAAAATATGGTTGAATTTGCTTCGGTGGTTCTGAGGAGAAGCTGAAAATGTTATTTTTCCCATAGGGTCCAATGTTAAACCTAATATGTTCCGTGCTGGCGGCCATGTTTTTTATCGGTTCAGGACGAAATGAGCAATACTTATGAAGGACCTTTAGTACATCATTCCTGTAAAGATTGGTTGAATTCAGAGGAGAAGATGAAAATGTGATTTTTCCCATAGGGCCCAATGTAATACCTGGGCTGTTTAAAAAAAGACCCCATTTATTTTCTCTTTGTTCAACTTATATTTGAAGATTTAAATCAAATGTTTTTATATCAGAATATGTATCTTTGTTCCTCAAAAGTAACTGCCAAATATTATTGCATTATCTCAAAAGAGTAAAAAATGCCATCCAAAAAAGTACTAAAAAATATCAGGAGTGTAACACTTTTTGTGTGACATTTAAAAAGAAGCATGTTTTTCTTTGTTGATTGATAAAAAGACAAATAGATATACCACTTAAATTTGTATTCTACTGAAAACTATGAGAGTTGAGCTTTCATTTCATGTAGTCTTTCAATATTTTGTTTCAAAGTAAAAGTCAGTACAAGCTATGATAAATAGACAAGTCTGAAAAAATTGACCCATAAAATTTCAATGTGTTGCCAAAAAGTGGATCTATTTAAGTAGATATCTCTTTTCTCATCATTTAACAGTCATCAATTGTTTCTTTGAGTATCAAGGCTTAAATTAGTAGCAGTGAGTTTGTTGTTCATTCAAATAAAATTTACATACGTTTAAAGAAGCTTTCCTAGGAGTGTCAGGAGTGTTACACCATGTGTTTAAATCTCTATTATTTTATGCAGTGATTCCTTATTATATCCAAAAAGCCCCTGGCAGCCTGTGTCTTTTAGTACCAAATATGTGACTATACACATGGAGATTTTCTTTTCAATGCCATTTTAGGTATGTCAGGAGTGTAACACGCTTTTTATGTCTAGTTCTAGTTTATGTCTAGTTCTGTCATATTCTTCATCAATTTGGGGATATCTTAAATTAAAATGGTGTAAAATTAATCTTCACATTATCTTATATAATTTGTTCATAATTTGTGTTAAAAGTATGACATTAAAAGTATGTTCTGTCAGTAATGTCAGGAGTGCAACACCCGGTCAGGAATTTGACAAAATTTTTAATTAATATTTCCTCGCATGTAGTTATTAACATAAATTTTGTAGCATTTTTCAATGTGAAAATTGGTATTTATGTCATTTAATGATAAATTATAAGAAGATTTTTTGGGAAAAATAATCATTTTTCACCTAAGCAGGAGGAAAAAAATAAGAAAATTCATAAAATCAACCATAACATATAAATTAATCAAATCAAATACTTTATTGTTATTAAACTAAATGTGTTTGTGACAAACTACAAAATAACTTCAACATTTCAATTCATATACAGCAATAAATTCAAGTAAACATTTCAAGAGTCTCCTGTCCTCAGTTCTAATGACTTTTTTATGAAGAGACCTAACTTATTTACTTGAGATGGTGTTGATGGGTTAAGAATATATATCAATTTATCTATGTTTGTAATACTACAAAAATCTGGATAATCTCTTATTATATTATGTAGATATTCATCTCTCAAATTTTTATTTATTTTACACTTTAGTAGGAAATAACTAAATACCGAAGTTATTGTGAATTTGATTTCTGCATATGCGCATTTCGACAACTTATGTCTCTTCAGTGCAGATAAAATCTAAACGTTTGGAAGACCATTAACTCAAAAATGTGTAAAAACTGATAGAGAACAAGTAACCAATATGATCAAAATGTAAAGCCAAAATCAGCTAAGGACAGATCTTTGCATGAGGGAGATACTCCTTAGTTTTCAACAAAATTTACAAAAATTTAGATATTGTAAGGTTCCAAATAGAATCGGCTTTCGGGTCAGCACCGAAGTACTGACTACTGGGCTGGTGAATACCCTCGGGGACTAACAGTCCACTAGCAGTGGCATCGATCCAGTGGTAACAAATAACTAAATAACTAGGAAATGATATTCATTCCATAAACTTTTACAGGTAGGGCATAATCTTTCATTCCTAGGTACAAATGTATATTATAATGTCTCCCCTTTTCTATTTCTAGGTTATGATCGTTATAGTCTAAGCTTTGTTATATATTTTCTAAATATAAAATTTGGTGAATTTAAATAAAATTCATTATCACTATTCTTTTTTATTTGTTTATAAAGGAAGAGTTTCTTTTATCATTTGTATCCTCAATCTTATTACTGAAAAAAAATTTCATAAAAAGAATAAACATTTCATTTGGCTTGGAGCTTAAACAGTTTCTTTTTTTAATCAATCTGTAAAGGCTGATCTAGATTATTTTCATTCAAGATTAATTGATTTGGAAGGTAGAAAAATGCTTTCTTTTCATTTTCCAATAATCCTACTAATTATTGTAAATACAAATGCTGAGATATTTTGATTTAAATTAATGCATTTACATGAGTCAGGAGTGTAACACAATTTTGGTTTATGACATTCAACGAGAGTTGTAAATGGACAATTTTGAGAAATTCAACATATTAATGCTGTTAACCATGGAAAAATTAATTAAAAAAAATGTTTACAGGTGTTTTCCTGTGGGTGACAAACATATCAGGAGTATAACATTTTTACCTATAAATAAACATGATTTTCAAAGGCCATTTATGGAAAAAATACTCGCCCTTTTGGCCTACATTTAAACCCTTCAGTGACATATAAATAGTAATTTATCATCTGTATGCTTCATGCTTACAGTTACCTTGTCGAATAAAAACAAAAAGGGTTACTATTAATAAAAACAGCTTTAAAATGACAAAAAATCCCAATTTTTAAGAAAAAAATATAGTTTTATATTAGAAGTTTGGTTTTAAAAAGAAATTTCAATTAAATTGCAAAATAACTTGAATATAATTCATCATTTTATGCTTCAAATTATTTTATTATGGTGTATGACAATATATGTGTCAAGTCAATTATTTTCATCAATTTTATCCCTTTAAAGTGTTCTATTTTTTTTTTTGTTTGTATATTCACTCTAAATTTGCTGTGTTGTTCAAAGGAAAGTATGTATATGATAGAAAAAGTAAGGAAAAATGTCTGAGTAAGAGTTTATTTTTTACCATGTTTATCACACTTTAGGGTCATTTTTTTTTTTAAATTTAAACCGCGCTGGCGGCCATTATTTTAATGGTGACTTCCCATTTATCCAACTTTTTAAAAATCACTATTCCTAGTTATCCAACTTTTTATTTAATTGCCTAGGGATATGTTTATTTAGTACTTGAGACTAATGGTGTAGCAAATTAATTAACAAAAATTGTTCCATGGATCAAAATTTAGAAAAATGAAAAGTTATGTAACATTTGTAAATTTGAATTCAATTTAAGGAATTCTTGACAAATTAAAGAAGTGATAAGTTGCTAGATTTTGAATTAATTTAAGAAATAATCAAAGCGCTGGACGCTGGAAAGCTGTTAAGCATTTTATCTATGTTAGAACTTCTAGGCATGTATTTTAAAAACAAATGTGAGGTAGGGTAGGAGAGGATCTGATCTGACTTTTTTATAAATAATTAAAAAAGCCCTGACAATGTGTTTAAAATGATGAAAACAAAATAACCTATATGCGGTTTTATCTTATTATCACATATATTGTTTGCTAGATTACAAATGAATACATGTATGAGGTTTTAGAGATAATTTAATTCCCGGAATGACGTATTGTTATCTTTAATGATGTTCCAGGTTCATCCACATTTCCAGTTTATTGCATTTTCAACACACAGGATGTCAATGCGTCTCAGAAAGGCTTACTAATTTGTACAATAAGGGAATTTTGCTTTCCCTCTGAAGATTAGTATTTGTTCTAAATGAGTTGATTTTTATTTGCACATTTTTAAAGAATTGTTTTCAAGTTTGATCGACGCAAAAGCGACGAAATTGAAGTTCAGTTCCAAACATAAAAATCTTGTGTTATCCTGCAGTCAGTGCAGTCATGTTGCTGCAGTTATTAACTTCAAGCTTCATAATAAAATAGAATGAAAAAAATACCACATTATATAAGCGTAACTTGTCAAATAAAATTTGTTATTAACAGCAATTAAGAAGAAGAGGACGCCAAGCACCCCAACGTCACTGTTATGATTATCACGTGATGAAGTGCTAGGATAAGTATGTTCTCCTGTAGTTTGTAAGCACCCCAACGTCACTGCTATCACGTGATGAAGTAATAAGATAAGTATGTTCTCCTGTAGAAGTTTGTATCTTGAAAACGATATGTTCTTTGTACCTTTAAATTGAGCACTCTGTGTCCTCAAGTGCACACCTTTAGTGTATCTTGCCCAAGCTACAACAATTTTCTACATCTTCAATTAAATCCTTAAATAATACCCTTATTAATTACAATACATACCATAGTTTCTTTTCTCATATGAAAGAAATGGATACCAATTATACTACTTGTACTCGTGTTGGAAAATGGGAGCAACTAACACCGAAATCAGTTTATCAGTAAAAAGTAATTTGCTTATGTTCTATATCATTTAACAAGACTACATACAGAAATGCATAGCCGAAAAGTCTCGAAATCACATTGATCGGGTTAAAAACATTTGTTTCTCAGTCATTGGAAAACGGCTCTCGATTGTTTGGATTGATGTTTTCTTACATCCGTCCACTGCCAGAATTCCCTCCCTGCTACCGAATTGGTGCAAAATGAATTGAAACAAAAGAAGAAAACACCGCAAGTGATGAAAAGTCAGCAAGCGTGCAGTTTTCCCCAATTGTTGCAAATCAGCGAAGTTCGCCATTACCAAAAACATACTGGGTTACGCTTGCATAGAGAAGCCAGTCGCTATCTAGTAAGCCGTCCAAGATAAAGTTAAAAACTGTACCAATAATTCATTTTCGATACATAAGCATTATAGTTCATTTTAAATTCAGAAGATTTAAAAGGCTATTTAACTTATCCTACAGATTTTTAAATTCTTTTCAAAAACGGCGTTTGCAGACAACCGTACAATGTAAATAAGTAAGGCCTATTCTTATATATAGCTCTCCAACGCTGGAGGTACACATGCTCACTTGTCCAAAAATGTAAACATAATATACTTAATGTTAATTCATTTGAAAGAATTAAAAAATGGAATTCAGAATCCTCAGCAGATTTTAGAAACAATATTGATTTAACTGGTATTGACAATCTGTTAGATGATTTGAATAATGCAGATGCAAATAATATAACCAATGATGATATCAATAACTTTGTCTCGAAAATAGGTGCTATTTTTACAGAAACTGCTAAAACTACTCTGGGAACGTATACCCCGAATCCTAACAGAAATAAACGAATAAGGGGAGATAAACAATGGTTTAATATAGATTGTAAATTTGCGAGACAAAATTACAGAAAATTGAAGAGAAGATTTAAAAACTATCCTTCTCAGTATTCGAGGGAACAATACAAAAAATCTGAGAAAGAATACAAGAAACTTTTAGACAAACTATTAAAAATTACAGAAAAGCTATGGGGAAAAAACTAAGCAATTTATGATCTGGAAATACTGAAGAATATTGGAAAATTTTAAAACAAAGAGACTTCTCCAAGCAACCTAATATTTCATTCGAAGAATTGGTTGATTTTTTTAAAAAACTTAACTCTGCAGAGGATTTTTGAACTTAATGAAACTCATTTAAACGATCTTAACGAAACAATTAATTGTGAAATTTCAGCAGATGAAGTTTTAAAATGTATCAAATGTCTCAAAAATAATAATGCTTGTGGAGATAATTAACGAATATCTGAAAACCACATCAGATTTATTTCTAGAAGTTTACAAACAATTATTTAACCTGATTTTCAAGTCTGGTAAAGTACCAGAATCATGGATATTGGGTACTATTAAACCTTTTTATAAGAATAAAGGGGACAAAAACAATCCCAAAAATTATCGACCGATAACTATTGTCAGTTGTATGGGTAAACTATTTACGGCAATTTTATGTGAAAGATTAACCAAATTTTCTGATGAAGTTTCTCTTTTAAATGAAAGTCAATGTGGTTTCCGAGGAGGGTACTCAACAAAAGATAGCATGTTTGTATTAAATACTTTTTATGATATTTTAAAAATGAAAAAGAGGAAACTTTACTGTGCTTTTATCAATTTCGAGAAAGCTTTCGATTCTGTAATCAGAGATGCTTTATGGTACAAAATGTTGTAATCAATTATCAATGGCAATATGTATAATGTCATTTTTAATATGTACAGTAATATTAAGTCATGTTTATCATTCAATGGTTTGAAATCCGAATATTTTCCTTGTGAAAAGGGAGTCCGACAAGGTGAAAATCTATCTCCATTTTTATTTTCTCTTTTTTTAAATGACCTTGAAATTTTTTTTGCTAGAGAAAATGTCACAGGTTTAGAATCAATCTCAATAGAATTTGAGTTGAAACTTGATGTTTATATTAAACGGTTTATCTTACTGTATGCCGATGACACTGTTCTAATGACTGAATGGCTAATCCTTCATGTAAGAGATCACGAAAATCTTAAATTTAATTTAACACTTTAAGATTAGGCCACACAATTTTACAGATTCTCTTAAGCCATCAGACAGTTTCTTTAAACTTAGCACAGAATTGCGCAGTTCCTCTAAATCTATCAGACAGCTTTCATATACTGGACACAAAATTGCACAGTTTCTCTAAAGCCATCAGTTTCTATAATCTATATGCAGAAGTATGTAGTTTCTGTAAATCTATCACACATTTGCTATAATCTTTGCGCAGAATTGCACAGTTACTCTAAAGCCATCAAACAGTTTATATAGATTGTGCACAGAATTGCGCAGTTTCTCTAAAGCCATCAGACAGTTTATGTAAATTTTGCACAGAACTGCACAGTTTCTCTAAAGCCATCAGTCCATTTATATAAATTTTGTGCAGAATTGCAGTTTCTCTAAAGCCATCAGACAGTTTTTATATAGTGTGCACAAATTTGCGCAGTTTCTCTAAAGCCATCAGACAGATTATATACATTGAGCACTGAATTGCGCAGTTTCTCTAAAGCCATCAGACAGTTTTATGTACTCTGCACAGAATTGTGCAGTTTCTCTAAAGCCATCAGACAGTTTTTATATAGTGTGCACAAATTTGCGCAGTTTCTCTAAATCCATCAGACAGATTATATACATTAAGCGCAGAATTGTGCAGTTTCTCTAAAGCCATCAGACAGTTTTTATATAGTGCAGGTTCTCTAAAGCCATCAGACATATTATATACATTGAGCTCAGAATTGCGCAGTTTCTCTAGAGCCATCAGACATATTATATACAATGAGCGCAGAATTGCGCAGTTTCTCTAAAGCCATCAGACAATTTTTATAAACTGTGCACAGAATTGCGCAGTTTCTCTAAAGCCATCAGACAGTTTATAAAAATTTTTGCACATAATTGCACAGTTTCTTTAAGGCCATCAGACAGTTTTTATATAGTGTGCACAGAATTGCGCAGTTTCTCTAAAGCCATCAGACAGTTTTTATATAGTGTGCGCAGAATTGCGCAGTTTCTCTAAAGCCATCAGACATATTAAATACATTGAGCTCAGAATTGCGCAGTTTCTTTAGAACCATCAGACATATTATATACATTGAGCGCAGAATTGCGCAGTTTCTCTAAAGCCATGATACAATTTTTATATACTGTGCACAGAATTGCGCAGTTTCTCTAAAGCCATCAGACATTTTTCATATAGTGTGCACAGAATTGCGCGCAGTTTCTCTAAAGCCATCAGACAGTTTTTATATATTGTGCGCAGAATTACACAGTTTCTCTTCAGCCATCAAACAGATTATATACATTAAGCGCAGAATTGCGCAGTTTCTCTAAAGCCATCAGACAGATTATATACATTGAGCGCAGAATTGCGCAGTTTCTCTAAAGCCATCAGACATTTTTCATATAGTGTGCACAGAATTTAACAGTTTCTCTAAAGCCATCAGACAGATTATATAGTGTGTGCAGAATTGCGCAATTTCTTTAAGGCCATCAGACAGTTTTTATATAGTGTGCACAGAATTGCGCAGTTTCTCTAAAGCCATCAGACAGTTTTTATATAGTGTGCGCAGAATTGCGCAGTTTCTCTAAAGCCATCAAACATTATATACATTGAGCACTGAATTGTGCAGTTTCTTTAAAGCCATCAGACAGTTTTTATATACTGTGCACAGAATTGTGCAGTTTCTCTAAAGCCATTAGACAGTTTTTATATAGTGTGCGCAGAATTACACAGTTTCTCTTAAGCCATTAAATAGATTATATACATTAAGCGCAGAATTGCGCAGTTTCCCTTAAGCCATCAGACAGTTTATATAAATTTTTGCACAGAATTGCGCAGTTTCTCTAAAGCCATCAGTCAGTTTATATAAATTTTGCGCAGAATTGCGCAGTTTCTCTAAAGCCATCAGACAGATTATATACATTGAACACAGAATTGCCCAGTTTCTCTAAAGCCATCAGACAATTTTTATATAATGTGCGCAGAATTGCGCAGTTTCTCTAAAGCCATCAGACATTTTTCATATAGTGTGCACAGAATTGCTCAGTTTCTCTAAAGCCATCAGACAGTTTTTATATAGTGTGTGCAGAATTGGGCAGTTTCTCTAAAGCCATCAGACATATTATATACATTGAGCTCAGAATTGTGCAGTTTCTCTAAAGCCATCAGACATATTATATACATTGTGCTCAGAATTGCGCAGTTTCTCTAAAGCCATGATACAGTTTTTATATACTGTGAGCAGAATTGCAAAGTTTCTCCAAGCCTTTCAGACAGTTTATATAAATTTTACACAAAATTGCGCAGTTTCTCTAAACCATTGATCAGACAGTTTTTATACCCCCCGCAAACAAAGTTTTGGGGGTATATAGGAATCACCCTGTCTGTCTGTCTGTTTGTCCGTCCGTCTGTCCGTCCATGTACCTTCTCAGCGCATGATCTCCTAAATGGCTGCTTGGATTTTGATGAAATGTTACACAGTTGCAGTACACCATCTGAAAATGTGCATGAAATAATATGGTTGCTGCCTGAAATTTTTAAGGTGTGAAATTCAACTTTAAATATTTTCTGGAAAAGGGGGGGAAGCGAACCTTGTCAGCACATGTTCTCCTAAACAGCTGCTTAAATGTTGATGAAATGTTGTAGTACACCACCTGAAGATGTGCATGAATTAATATGGTTGCTGTCTGAAATTTTTAAGGGGAGATAATTTATCTTTGAATATTTTCTGGAAAAAGGGGGAGGGGGAGATCCTTGTCGGCGCATGTTCTCCTAAACTACTGCTTGGATTTTGATGAAATGTTGCACAGTTTTAGTACATCACCTGAAGATGTGCATGAAGTAATATGGTTGCTGTTTGAAATTTTGAAAGGGAGATAATTTGTCTTTTAATATTTTCAGGAAAAAAGGGGGAGGTATATCATTTTGTCCATATTTGTATTGTGTCCACAACTGTAATGTGTCCACACACACTTAAATTAACACTTGCCATATTGATTCAGGGTTCAATTAGGTATACCTGGCATTCATTCGGTGACAGCTTTAGTTATACTAACCTTTCCCTGAATATAAACATTTACCGTTTCCCTGAATATAACCATGAACATTTTCCTTATTATAACCCTGACCCTTTCTCTTATAATAACCCTAACCATTTCCCTCAATATAACCCTAACCATTTCCCTGAATATAACCCTGACCATTTCCCTGATTATAACCCTAACCATTTCCCTGAATATAACCCTTACCATTTCCCTGAATATAACCCTTACCATTTCCCTGAATATAACCATTTATTAACCATTAATATTGCCATTTCCCTGATTATAACCCCAACCAATTCCCTGACTATAACCCTGACCATTTCCCTGATAATAACCCTAACCATCACCTGAATATAACCCTAACCATTACCCTGCATAAAACCCTATCCAGTTCCCTGAATATAACACTGACATTTCCCTGATTATAACCCTAACCATTTCCCTGAATATAACCCTAACCATTTTTCTGAATATAACCCTAACCATTTCCCTGAATATAGCCATAACCATTTCCCTGAATATAACCCTATGCCATTTCCCTGAATATAACTCCAACCAATTCCCTGAATATAAAACTGACCATTTCCCTGAATAAAACCCTTTTTAGTTCTCTGAATATAACCCTTACCATTTCCCTGAATATAACCCTAACCATTTCCCTGAATATAACCACAACCAATTCCCTGAATATAACCCTTACCATTTCCTTGAAAGAAACCCTTTCCATTACCCAGAATAAAACTCTAACCATTTCCCTGAATAAAACCCTTACCAGTTCCCTGAATATAACCCCAACCAAGTCCCTTAATATAACCCTAACCATTTCCCTGTATATAACCCTTCCCATTACCCTGAATATAACCCTAACCATTTCCCTGAATATCACCCTAACAAGTTCCCTGAATATAACCCCAACCAATTCCTTTAATGTAACACTAACCATTTCCTTGAATATAACCCTTCCCATTACCCTGAATATAACCCTAACCAGTTCCCTGAATATAACCCTAACCATTTCCCTGAATATAACTGTTACCAGTTCCCTGAATATAACCCTAACCATTTCCCTGAATATAACCCCAACCATTATTCCCTGAATATAACCCTAACCATTTCCTTGAATATAACCCTTCCCATTACCCTGAATATAACCCTAACCATTTCCCTGAATATCACCCTAACAAGTTCCCTGAATATAACCCCAACCAATTCCTTTAATGTAACACTAACCATTTCCTTGAATATAACTCTTTCCGTTTCCCTGAATATAACCTTAACCAGTTCCCTGAATATAATCCTGACCAGTTCCCTGAGTATAACCCATACCCTTTCCCTAAATATCACCCCAATTCCGAAATATAACCCTTGCCATTTCCCTGAATATAACCCCAACCAATTCCCTAAATATAACTCTAACCAGTTCCCTGAATATAACCCTAACCATTTCCCTGAATATAACCCT